>SPJY01011014.1:1871407-1932822 GCA_005191435.1 Raddia distichophylla | reverse complement strand
TCGTCTTATTCAAATAATTAGTGAAAATATGAAAAAACTCAAGTCATTATTAAAGTACCTTTTATGATAGACTAAATCATAACAAAAATAAATTATAATTATAAATTTTTTTAATAAGACGAATGATCAAAGTACGTGTCAAAAAAGTCAAACGACCTATAATTTGAAAAGGAGGGAGTATAAGTTATTCCAATCATTTATTGGGTTAATTAATCCTGAGTTTACGGGAACAAAAAGGGGTTGACTAGTTTAACTTAATCCTACTTGACATAAGGTGTTTGGTGGATTAAGCCCTTAACATTAAACCAAACATATATAGTAGGAATAACATTGGTTAGATTAACTTAATTCTGGTTAACCCACGGAACCTGCATGCAGCTCGTGCGTGTTGCTGCCATGCTGGGTGGCGGGGGTAGAGCACCTGCCGTGCGGGGTGGCGGCAACTCTGCTCCCGCCATGCGGGGTGGCGGCAGCTCTGCCGCAGCCACGCGCGGGTGGCGGCAACTCTGTGCCAGCCACGCCGGGTGGCGGCCGCCTTGCCCGGTGGCGGGTCCCGGTGCTATTTTTGAAATTTCTTTTTCAAGTGGATTATTTTATTAATTTTCTATTTAACTGTTGATTATTTCAGGTATTTTTCCCTGTCGGATCCGGCCAAGCTGGACGTGGTGCCGCAACAAGCTGGGGGAGGAGCCACCGTGGCTGGCAATGGTGGGTGGCGACCCGCCGCTGGCCCGAACACCGTCGCCGAGGGAGTGGGGAGTGTAGTGACTAGGGTTTTGGGGAACCGTCGGCTGGGTGGGTGGGTGGGCTGGGCTGAGTTAAATGGGCCACAAGACAAAATAGGCCTCATAGGCTGCTATTGTTTGGTATTTCGGTTTTTTCTGGTCTACTACCGAAACTGAAGCGAAATAATCGGTATTCTGAAAGTAAAAACCGAAACCGAACCGAAATACCGAAAAAACCGAAATTTTCGGTTTGTTCGGTTCTGTTCGTTTCGGTTTTTCGGTTTCGGTACAAATGTGCCCACCCCTAGAAAGAACTAGCTGAGCTGCAGTCACGGGTGGGTGACTTTGCAATGCCAGTCAGGTCCCCAGGGCAGAGTAGTAAGGTTGTACAGGGAAAAGGGACGGGGTTTTTGTGATCCATGTACGGCATGCAAATAGAGAAAAACTGCTGAAATAGGTGTACGCTTTTGGATGATGAAACACTGCAGATTGGTACAGCAAAGTTGTGATCGCGTTCTCCGCGTAAATAATATCCACGAATGCAGGGCACCTTTCATCTTCTGGCTTCTGTGAAAGTGTGGATTCATTCGTCTTCATAGCTGCAGCCTGTAATATCCGGAGAGTACATGGCTGCACGCGTATAATACATACATGGTGAATGAATGTGGACGCGATCGTAGACGCGTCCTGGTCCTGGCTTCTCGATATGTGGAAGCTGAGACAGTAGGATTATTTGGGGCCGTATATGACTGTAGGCCATGGGCGATGCTTGTTCTATTTTAATCGAACCACAGTGTTGGCACTGTTCTAACCTTTTTTTATATAAGAGTAAATTGCACGAGGGGTCCCTAAACTAACACACAGTTCTCATCCAGATCCCCGATCTTTCTAATTGCAGTTTAGGGTCCCTGAACTATCAAAGTAACCCAAATCCGATCCACTGTTGCCACACCACAGTATGGGAGCCGACGTGGTTGCTCCACCGCACGATTTCTGCCACCACGTGGCATTTTCACTTCTGTGTTTATTTTTTCTTCCTCCTCTCTCCCATCTCTCTCTAGCTCCTCTCTCTCTTCTCCGGAAAGCTCGTTGCCGGATCCCACCTCCACGTCGGGTGACCTGCAACCGAGGTAGAGGGAGGTGCTAGGTTGCGGCGTCCAAGAGTGGCGCAGCGGCGAGCGGAGGCAGTGGCTCGGAACGGCTCTACGACGGAGGACTCGCCAGCTGTGAAATCTGAGGGGGCAGTGGTTCGGTGAGCAAGAGGGACATGAGGGGAACACAGCGGTGGCCTCGGCTTTGACCGAGATCGCCCGAGATGGCGGTGAGATGGAGCGGCGGCAGCGCCCATGTCAACGCGCGGCGGGCGTCTAGCTGGTGGCGGTGCGGGGCATGGAAAGGGCTAGGGAGGTCAAGGGCAGGGAGGAGAAGGCAAAGGCGAAGGCGACATCGATTCGACCCGAAGTCGTGCGCGTGAGCTCTGCGTCGTCGCCGCCGCCGTTGCCCTACACCTCGTCATAGCCGCCGCTGTCGCTCTGCGCCTTTGCCGCCGCTATTACCCTATTCGCCCTGCGCCCCACGCTCCACCGCCACTGCGAGGTGGGAACCGGCGGCGAGCTCCCCTACAGCTCCTCGCGTCGGAGCTAGTCGAAGGAGGAAGAGAGAGGAAGAGAGGAGGAAGAAAAAAATAGATACAAAAATAAAAAAAAGCCACATGGACTGTCCACCGTGGTAGGAATCGCACGATGGAGCAGCCACGTCGGCTCCCATACAGTGGCGTGGCAACGGTGGACCGGATTTGGATCATTTTGATAGTTCAGGGACCCTAAACTACAATTTGAAATATCTGGGATCTGGATGAGAACTGCGCGATAGTTTAGGGGCCGCCTGTGCAATTTACTCCTTATACAACAACGACAAAGTTTTCAGATCCCAAATAAGTTGCGAAATGTTAAAAAAACCGATATAGAAGTCACCAAATTTTTATATCTATTTAAAAAAGAGAAAAAGAGTGAAAAAAATATATAATGGTTTAGGCACGTGGTTTGCTAATTAACACGAGCTCTTATCTAGTGCCGGGAGTTTGGATCGGGGCGTCTGGGCCGACTCGGGCTGGCACGGCCCAAATGGCGTGCAGGGCCGGGCTTGGGAACCAGGCATGATGAACCGCCTGGCCTAGCCCGACTGTCCAGGCCGTGCTTGGCCAGCCCGGTCCGAAATGAAGCACAAGTCAGTAGTTTGCATTTTCGTGTTATTTCGTTACTCGGATGGATTTCTATTCAACACAAAAGTTGTAGATAATTTCGAGACACATCTTTTTCTTTAGATAACCTTTTCATTTGAGCGACGTATGAATTTTTAAAAATTATTTTCTTTGCTGCCTGTTTTAGAGCCGACGACACTGTCCTTGGTAATTCGTCATTTTCAAGGTCTTCTATTATTCGGATGAATATCAGTTGAACACGAAAGTTGTAGATAATTTTAAAACGCATCTTTTTTCATATAGACAACTTTTTTAGTTGAACAATATACAAATTTATATAAAAAATAATCTTACCTGTTGTTTTGTCACCCGTGTCATGCTCGGGCCAGCCCAGTCCGATGCCGGCCCAACGTGCTTTTGGGCCATGCCGGGTCTAGATTTTGACACTCCATGCCTTGCCGGGTCTAGACTTAGCACTGGCCCAAGGCACGATGAGCCCGGGCCAAGCCAGCACAGCATAGCACGGCCCAATTTCCACCTCTATTCTTACCTTGCGCTAAGTCTCGAAGGACCCATTGCTTTGCCCCCTTTCATCCTTCGCAAAGCCTCCTTGCGTTGTATTCTTGAATCCTCTGCGCGAAACTCCTATTAGTATCATCAAAAGAGTTATATAGCTCAATGGTAAAACTATCATGTTCACAGTTGAACAAGTTATCAAAGTACTCTTGCCACCTATTATTTCTCTCATCTTTCACTAGTAGTCGATCCATCTTATTTTTAATACATTTCACTTGGTTGAAGTCCCTCGTCCTCCCCTCACGGAACTTAGCTATCCTAGAGATGTCCTTTTCTCTTCCCGTTGTACCTAGCCGTTGGTAAAATTCCTCGTAGGCCTGGCCTCTTGCTTCACTCACAGCTCACTTTGCTGTCTGCTTCACCAATTTATATGCAAGTGCCTGTAACATTATTTCTTCTCCTTAATAGCCGTATGGACATCTTCATTTCATCACCATGTCTCATTGGTTTGCAACTGCATCATTTGGTCGTTCTAAACACCTCCAAAGCCACCTTTTGGATGCAATTTTCATCTTCACCCACTTGTTGTTTGCTTCGCCTCCATTCCAAAGGCCTTCATCTATAACCCTCTCATTAGAGACCTGTACCTCTCCCTTGAGCTTCCACCCCTTCATTCTCATTACTCACACCATTTCAAAATATAAGTTATATAATTTTTTGGCACAATTTTCAACATAGAACTTTGAGCATTATTTTATTTCATAGGATATCATCAACAACTACAAAATTAACAACAACTACAAAATCAACACACTATGAAAGTATTTTAAAAAAGAATCCAATTATATCACATGTATAACACTAAACATATATGATTTTAGCTTAATTGTTAGCTAAAAGTTATAGACGTTTACTTTTTAATACATACACGTCTTATATTTTTAAAAAATAGGAAGTAATTTTGTGCCTTTTTCTTGGCATGTATGAATCCAAAAACGAAAGTCGATCAACACAACCTTGTGTCAAGGTACAACACACTCCAAGTATCATCCTTGGTAGACTTACCTATTCTCTCTTCTTGTAAGAACAAAATTGATTTGGCTAAAATGTTGTCCACTATTAAAGGTCATAAGATGAAATTGTCTTTTTAAATAAGGTGTTTTTTCTTCTTTTTTCACAAGTAAGGATCAGGGGAGAAATCCCTCTGCATATGGACGGGTTGGCCTCGAACCTAGGTGGGGGGATGCGCATCACTCACCCCCCACCAACTGAGCTACGCTCAGTCCCCTTCTAAATAAGGTGCTAGCCATCGTGAAATCATATACTACTTCAAGACTTCCTCCCCCTCTTAATTTCCACTATCATACCCAAAGCCTCCCCCTCTTCAAACCCCACATGAGTTTATATCCTTATTTTATGTCCCTTGTGTTTTACTCTTGACCTTATTTTTATTATTTATTCTTATTATTGACTACCCTATTTCTATAATGATGGGAAAATTAGAAAAAAGCTGCAGGCGCGCAGAGAGGGCCATAATCCCATTTGCGGGGAGGGAAGTAGGCGAATGTTCAGATTCCACAAAACAGCGAAGAGAAAAACAGTCACGCCAGGGTTAAGCTAGGAGGTGCTGTACAAAATGTGACTAGCACATGAATTACTACTTCATTGTCACAATTAAAAGGGGGGGAATACTATAAGCTGAGGCACTAGCATATGCTTTAGTACGCAAGTGGTTGGCGCACAGCAAAAGTTACAAAAGAAATATCTCATTACTGAAACATTTTAATAGGGCGGGCGGGCGAGCAGGCCGCTTGAAGCTGCGACTCATGGACTTGTAGGCACTAATTATTAATATAATGTCGCCGACCTTGAAATAAAATCTAGCAGATATTTGCTTTCGCCTGAAGGATCAACCCTCTCCACTTTGGTCAAGGTGTTCTTCACTCTTCGATCATCGCCGTAGGTTTCTTCTTTGACCTTCAGTTTGAGCAGATAGTCCTGAAACAAACAACTGAGCATGGTGTCTGCAAAACGAGGATCTTCGTTCTCTCTGAGCATGTGCAGCTCTCGTGCCGAGCAACCGAGTAACTCCTGCCCGGACTCTTGAAATGCTGTCACCCAAGTTGTTCCAGAGTGATCTTGAATCTGTACCTGTAGAAGATACCTGTAGTCGCACTCTGGGAATTCCTTATCGCATTTGTCGCAGAACCAGCTGCCGGAGCTCGACTTCGTCACCTTCTTGTTGCATTGTCTGTCGCCGATCATGTTAGGACAAGCTGTGTAACAGAAGCTATCATTCTTGAAGAATATCACAGTGGCCTTCACTGTAACCCAATCAGGCTTGTCCCCCATTCCAAGGCCTTCATCCTTGATCTGTGCTATTGTCTTTCTGATCTCGTTCCTTGATGCTGCAGAAGCGACATCCCTGGAAATGGACTGAGTAGAAGCATCTCTTCCTCCAGCATCAAACCATTGCCTGAGATTATGAGCCTCATCAATATCAGGGTTTATGAACAGCTGAGAGGAAGCAATCGTGCCAACAGACTTGCCATTGAAATAATGCACCCTTCCAGCTTTTATAGCCAGCACTGGAAAGATACCGCACTCAACCATTTCTTGCAGCTGCGAGCCTTCCCTGTTGCAAAATTCTCCCCACATTGTTACCACAACACTTCGTCCAGACATATCCTTCAAGTTAAGACTTCTTTTCTGAGTTTCCATTCCATTTTTCTTCTGTACTGTGGTACAAGGGTTGACAGATATAACAACACCTGCGACATCAATGATATCATCGTTTGGTGTATCCTCAATTTCAATGATTGGTTTGAAGTTGAATCGCTGGGAGGGAATGGAGTTGTTCTCATCAGGACAAAGTTCCACAGTTGATCCAGCTTCCAATTGAATCTCCCACTCATTGTTAAGATGGTTAAAGGTCTTTTGTGCAGGTTTCAAGCTTCCTTTTGAGACCACATAGACCTTACCAACTTCCACCAGTTCATAGAAACGATCAACAAGAAAACCGAAGCATGCCACCCGTATCTCACCACCATCAGAATCAAGTAGGTCAAAGGAGAACAGTTTGCCATCACCTCTTGCATTGTGGTACCGGCGGATGTCTGTTTTGGCAGTAACTCTAGCCTTGAGTGCCCAGCGACCTTGGTAAGGATTTAAAGCAGATATGGGGATTATTCTAGCAGGGGCTTCGTTCTTCACAATTGCCCCATGATTCTTGTAACTGGGCGCAGGGCGATAGGGTGGTTGCACTGTTGGTTGGAAGGCCAGAACTTTGTCAGTGGGCCTGGCAGCTGTGTTCAATGAGTTCCCTGCCATCGAACGTTGGACAACAGGAGCATTGTTGCTGTGCTGTGTGGGACTTGGGTTTCCTGACATTAAACCATATTGAGGTGCTCCGTGGAGTTGCTCCACTCTCGTGCAATTTGGGTTAGATAATCCAGTTTCTGAAGGCATTACTGGATTACCAATGATTTCACATTCTGAAACAAGGAGTTCCATGTTTAGAATGACGATAATCCTACAGATATTGCAACAAGTCAGCTTAGCAGCAAAGAATAATCCCAAATTAGCGCTCAGAAAGTACAATAGGCATCACTGCTTCACCATCAATTTATTCTAAAGGAACAAACAAATTTGTCCATTTTTAATCAAATGGAGCTTTATACTATTTGGTTTTAGATTATTATGGGCTAAAGCAAAATGGCATATCAAACTAGCGATACTTCTTTTTGTCATGAAGTTATAGAGAGTTCTCTAGTGTCATGAAGGGTCAAACGAAAACAACCTCTCTGTCATTTTTTATCTCAGGGGTAAGGTTGCGTACACCGACCCCCTTACCCCACTTGTGCGGGAGTTTCCTCGGAAACATTGGGGGTATGATGATGATATAGTATATGAGAATGTACAAAGAAAATTAGCACCAGTCTGATGATTCACACCACTAACCATACATATTATTGAAACTTAAACAAAAGAAATTGACCAATGCCAACTTGCGCCATCTACTACACTACTGAAATCAACGCAAACTACTTGCTGATCCAATCAGATAAAAACACCTGAAATCTTAATCTACGAGCATGGCAGCAGGGTAAGACATAAATTGGAACTATCAAACCACACTTCATGATGCACTTCATCTTTAAACAAGGAACCTAATTGTTCCAAGAATAGTCAATTACCTAGCAACAATTTGCTACATAACAAAATTAACAAACCAAAGATGATGACAGACTTCTTAATAATCATCGAAATGACAATAGTACTTCATCATTTAACCAGACAAAAACAGACAACAGTGAGCACCAGCTGCACACTGTGCACACCACACAGGCAGGTCTATACGATCGGTAGGACAAAAAAAAATAGCTACCCTTTTTTAGATGATCAACTAACTGTTGGAAAGCACCAACCCGGCTCAAAATTCACAATTAATCAAACCGATTAGTAGCCAGGACTCTTATGATTATAAAAAGGAGATTGCAGAATCCAAATTAATCAGCAGCAATTCAAATGTTGTCACAAATGGTGCACCACAAGTTCACTACTATTGTTCTAAAAAATTAGTTCACTACAAGTGCCAACGAAAGCATAAACATGAGTATCGGTGAAACCATTTTCCAAAATACTGGCAAGTACAAATCTGAGCGCGAAATAAATGATATTGGCAAGCGCCAAAATCACATCCAAACGCAAACTACGACACACAAGCGAACACCCACGCAAGAACGAGCCCTTAGCCCCTAGCCAAACTGACTAAAATGTGCACGCGAACATGGGTCGATCTAAGCGGGGGAGGGGAAGGCGGAACCGCGGAAGCGAACCTTCTGGTCCCGACGTCGTTGATGACGTACTCAAGGAGCTGCACGATGGCGCCGCGGCGGAGGAGGCCGGAGCGCGCGAGGTCGCTGAGCTGGGTTGCGAAGAGCGCGGGTGAGGAGACGGCGCCGTCGGAGACCACGGCCCGGTACCTCTCGCTCCGGGAAGCGCCGGTGCCGGTGCCGTTGACGTTGACGCCGCGCAGCTCGACGATCTGCACGACCGGTTTCAGGTTGGTGTCCCCCTCCAGCACCGTGCGCACGCCGTTGGGCGTGAGCCTCGCCGCCGCCATCGCCACGGAATCCCTAGGCACCTCCTTGCGCCCCGCGCCTCAACTTGCCCGGGGTACACGGATTAACAGAGAACCTCGCCGGCCGCGGCGGCGCCCCGATGGAAGGAGGATTAGAGAAGGAAGTGGTCTTACTGATTTGAAGTTCCGAATGTTCGCGAGGGGGAAGGGCTAGAAATGGCGATGAATGGAAGGAGGCGGTTGGTTTGGTTGATGGCGATGGCGTCGAGGAAGACAAGACGGTGGCGTCGTTCCGAGTAGCTGACCGTCAGATCGGCGTTTCACGAGCGCATCGGACGTCTGCCGCGGGAGAGAAGACCGCGTGTGCAGTGCAAGCTGATGGTGAGAGGATTTATTATATACTCCATTTTTATGTGGGCTGGCGTGTGGATGGATGGGCCCAAACCGCTGGTGCATCAGTTTTTTCTTTCTTTCTTTTTTATCGTCGCTCGTGCAGTTGGGTGCACCAAGGTCGGACTGGCCAACTGCACGTTGAGTACTCGATATGTATGCAGACTACGGCTCTGTTTGACCACAACGTGCCACATCAACGTTAGATAAGTGTGGTGTAACACCCCAAAATTGGCCCAATTTGATATCCATTCAAATTAGGATTTAAATTCAAATTTAAATCTATCGAAAATCACTGGAATTCAAAATTTTTAAAGGAAATAGTGAAAATCATCGAAGCTCTCGGATTGGGCTTCGTTTGGGCCAAACTTGGGCCGAATCTCGACCCATCTTGCTCTCAGCTCTCTGCTTCTCTCTCTCTCTTTACACGATGCCGACGCCGCCCGCCGCTCACCGCCCTCGCCCTTGCCTCGCTGGCCTTTGCATGAAACCGAGCAGCTCTGGCTCAAGCTCGATGCGACACGTAGCCAGGGCACCGCCTTTCGTCGTCGTGCTGGCACCGCCCATCCCATCTCCACCGCCCCTGAGCCGGTATAAAAAGTTAAAAACCCTAGCCGCCACTATCTCTCCGTTTCCTTCGGTTGAGCAGCTCCCGAGCATTCTCGTTCGATCCATCCCGCTTGCGAAGCCGCCCTGAACCCGCTGGCCAATGCCCGCGTCGCCGGAGCCGCTGTATTGCCGGAATTTCTCGCCGACCCGAAACCCTTGGCGAGCGTCTCTCTATCGATTTCTTCCTATTCGGTAAGCCTCGGCCTGATTCCTCGCGCTAATAGTATCTCCTCCACCTCACGAGCATTTCCCCTCACTTGATTTGACATGTTCGTCGTCGGAGCTCGCCATCGCCATTGCTCTGCTCCGCGTCGTCTCGGGGTCGCGCGTCGCCACGCCGGCTCGAGCCTGTTCTGCCATCGCGAACCCCACGGTGAGCATCCTTGTGAACCCCTGAAGCTCTCCCATGCATCATATTGATCGGAACCCAACTGTGCCGCCGTTGCCGTTTGATCCCGAGGGTGCCGCCGCTGTAGCTCGTCGCGCCGCCATGTCCGGCCGCCGCCGACCGTGTATTTGGTACCATTAGAAGCGCGCCATCGAGACGATTCCGTAGAATCCAAGGACACCCAAAACAAAGGACCGTAGCTCCCGTAATCGCCGATTCTCTCCACGGGCTGTGTGCTGGACGGAGGAGAAGACGAGGTGACGTCAGCATGACGTCACTATTAGGAATTATGCTGTTTAAAAAATCAAAGAAATGGTTTCGGTCTATTAAAAATAGAAGGAGACTTCTGAAAATTATGATAAAATTATATAAAATACTAGATGCTGTGTAGAGTCCAGTAAAAATATAACTTTGTATGTTTCACTAATAAATTTATATAAGAAAATTAATAATATGATTACTTTAGTATTTACTAGTTAAAATAGCAAATTAGTTCTAAAATTTTCAAAACAATTAATAAAATAATAGATTTATTCTACATCATAGGAAAAATATAATTTTGCCACTAACCTATAGGAGTTTCTATAAACAAATGAAAAGTTGGTATTTAAAGGACATATTTATTAATTTAAAATGCAAATTAATGGTATTTTAGAAAATATGCAGTATATCATTTTATAATACCAGGTAGAATATCGTCGCCGTGATTGTCTTGACCGGAGCCTTACGCTAACAAAGTCGTCGTTTAATGCCGCGCCGTTTTGCCACTACCGGCAATAGTGCCGTCGTGTCTGATCACCATTGGTCATGCCATAGGCACCAATAGGCGCGCATTGTTTCACGGAGTCCTTAGGTATTATCTTCAGCCCATGGCATAGCCTTTAGCGCCGGCGAACCTCAGTTCTCTTTTCGTGTTTACACGACGGCGAGAGGTTGAAGATGATGACGTCATCATGACATCATCGGCTCCAGCGTTGTGAGACGAGGATCACTGACCGCTGGGACCCACTTGCCAACCTCTCTCCCTCTCTGATTTGTTTCTCTGTTTAATACTAAGTCGCTGTCTAGTGGGCCCTGGGCCCCACACGTCGGGTTAAGTGTAGGCGCACTTCCTTCAGGCATCTTCGACGTGGCCACCTAGCGTGCTCGCGCCGCGGTTGGGCCGCTTGGCCAAATGGGCCGTTTCGGCCTACTGCGTTGCGCCCGTTTGGGCCGCTCGATCTTTCCACGCCTCGCACAGTGATGGGCTTGGTCATTACTGTTTCAACTATTTCCTAGTGAGTACTAGGAACTCTCCACACCCTGGGAAAATTATGAAATTAGGATTTGGTCCATAGAAGAGGCTCTCAATATATTAAAGAAGACTTAAATATAGATAATTTCACCTTTCCCAAATAAGAATTATACTTAGGGGTATTTTAGTAATTTTCCCTTATCAACCTCAGACCACTAGCTTAGCATTTTCATCGACGATCAACGCCCAACCCTGCATCTGCATTCGCAATTCATTAAGGATATTTTATAATTTTGGATCTCTACTCTTATAGAAGACCTGGTTCCGGAGGAGAGATATCCGGAAGCTAGTCAAGTCCAATCAACAGATCTACAAGGCGAGTTAACACTATAGCTCATAATTATTCCCAGTTTTTCCTAAAATATCTTGTTTTAAATATATAAAGTGCATGCTTGCTATTTTTGATAATGCCACTCGTTAATCATGATAATATCATGCCCTGTCCTTGATGAATATGTTTTCAACCAACATGATTCCTTGATGTCATGTATGTTTGACTGTCCACATAAAATATAAAATATTTAGACTTTCTAGTCTTGGGTAAAAGCTGCTTAGACATGCTTAGGTCTACTGATTTAATCGGGTAACCAATCCCGCACTGGTAAGCCAAAACTTACCGGTGGACACGATACATTACATACCTTGATCATGATGGGCTTTGTGTTGCATAATTGAATTGCTGTTGTGGGGTTTATTGTCTGGGTATGTGGAAACGGGAAATGTGGATGGGAATGATAGAAGAGAAGGGTGATGGGCAGGGTGGACCCAGGAAATATGCACGATATGCCTATGTAAGAGGCATGCATGAGAAAGGTGGAACCCAGATGGAGTTTGGGCTCGTCTGGAGGGGTGTCCATGCGTGGGCACAGCGATTACCGCCGGCCATTGTATGTGTGTTAGCAATGGTCCCTTACACCACAACGCGTGGCCATCGCGGGGATGCGCATGATTGGTGTCTGTGTGACGCATTAGGCCTCGTGAGCCTTTTAACCAAGTCCTGAGGTGAAGGAGTTTGGGCCGTCTCTTGCGAAGAGATCTAACCGGTCTACCGGGGTGAACGTTAGTTCGCTGGAACTCGGGAAAGATAGTGGTCCGCAAGAGATCTGACCTGTCTACCGGGGTGAACGCCAGTGACCAATGCCATCCGTGAAACGGCAATCATTGAGTTGGGTTAGGTCACTAGTTCGCTGGAACTCGGGGAAGATAGAGGTCCGCAACGGGGTTTGCCGACCCAGAATGATGGTGTGGTGAAAGAAGATGGGATGCGGGGTGAAACGTGCCTGTGTGGCATGAGGGATGCCTGCGTGGCAAGGGTTATGATTTGGTAAACACTGATATACTCTTTCCTCGATATTTTTTTTGGAGATGTCCTTTTAAAAATGGCTAGGTATAGGATTTTATATATGTTATTTCTAAAATTGGCATTTCCGCAAATAAAGTAACCAGACCTCCACCATATAGCCTTTATCATTATTGTGCATTTAAGGACGGTGTTAACTTGCAAGTGCGGTTTGATTGCGCACTTACCCTCGCATCCACCCACTCTTTTAGATTATGGAGACCATGAAGATGGAGAATACACGTGTCGCGAAGATGGAGATGCTGTGTTCGGTGATCCCGGCCAAATATAGGCTCTCCTGCAGTCCAGAAGTCACATACATAGACTAGGATCTTCACTTAAAATCATGGCGTAGTTTTCGCCTGAATAACATCTTTATTGTAATATAACTGTCTACAAGACATATCAATGTATTTGGTACCAGCACCTGGATACCATATTCATCTTGTAATATAATTCGATTCAATATTGTATGTGATGATCCTGCTATGTGATGTATGTCACTAGTGTACTGATCCAGGGACTAGTGCTGTTCCACAGGACGGGTTTCAAAGGTAAGCGAATTTGAGGCCCCGTCATGTGGCGAGCCATAAAACTGTGCTAAAAAAAATTGGTGCCACACTCATGGCAAAATTAGGTAAAAAATTAAGTCTGTGACTTGTGGACAAGATGACTAACAAACTTAAGGTTTCTTTGGTCGGTGCCTAACTATTCCACGTCTAAACTTAGGAAAGGTTGTAGGCCGGAAGGCCGGCGCAATCCGGACGCGCGCGGCGCGTGCGAAACGCACAGCAATTAACACACTGTGCGCATGCAGGGTGGGTCCCACAATATTTTTTCTTTTGGTGACCATAATTTTTGACTGGATGCTCCAATCTACAAACCGCTTGCACCAACGTGTTCCTCGTATTTTTACGAACAAAACAAGATATATGTTGTCATATAACTCTTCAAACTTACCTGGTGAAATTTGGGTTTCGCCTACTGAAACTTGGATTTCATATTCGTTAAACTTGCTGAACTATCAGGTTTCATCAGGTTTAATGCAAGTTTCATCAAGTTTCAACAGGTCTCATACAAGTTTCTTCAAGTTTCATCAGGTCAATTCAGATTTCAACAGGTTTCATCCAAGTTTCATCAGGTTACATCGAAGTTTCATCCAAGTTTCATCAGATTTCATCAGCACACGGCCAAATTTCATCAGCACACGGCCAAGTTTCGCTAGTATATATGTAAGTTTCATAAGTGCCTTCTCATATTTTTACATAAAAAATGAAAAAATCAAAAAAAAATTAAAAGTATTTAAAATGGGTTGCTCTCGATTTTAGAAGAATTATGAAATTTATTCCACACATTTCGAACACTGTTTGAATTTTATACAAAAAACAGAAGTTTAATTGGAAATTTAATCAACTGATCGACTAACTACGCGGTGTCATCTATGCACGCAGGAGCATGGGGATGCGTCGGATGTGCGCGGTGCCGGACGATCCGACGGTTGGCGCTGGTCCGATCCAGCTCCTCGCGCCAGACGTCCGGACACTGGCGCCCGCCCTAAACTTAGCGAAGTGTGGCTAGCCACACCTTTTGTGGCAGTCAAATTGGACACCACACTTGTGGCAAAGTGTGGCAAAAAAATAAGTCTATGATGCGTGAGCCAGTTAGCTATTCAAGTGTGGAAGCTACAAGTGTGGCAACGAACCAAATGCGAGCCTAACTTGATCAAACCTGCCTAGCTTAGGCATGGCTAAGTGTGGCAACGAACCAAACAGACCCTTAGCAAATCATAGATACGGCACGAACTAAACACCACATAGAAAAGGTGTGAAATGACTAAGATTAACTTAGCCAAGCTTAGATACAAATCAAACAGGCCCCACGTTTATGGAAAACACTGTAGCGTCCAGGCCTTGTATCGGCCAGGCCTAAGATTAACTTAGCCAAGCTTAGATACAAATCAAACAGACCCCACGTTTATGCGAAAACACTGTAGCGGCCAGGCCTTGTATCGGCCAGGCCTAACAGATATGGCCAAGACGGCCGGTGGCACAGCAGGGTGAGTGGGCGAGGCGTACGCGGGGCAGGCGGAGTGGAGGCCGAATGGGGGTCAGGGGACACGTGGCTGCGGGGGGAGTGATCCCGTCGGGGGGCGGGGCCGACGGGATCCCGTCCCCTAGTAGCCCCCTTTTTTTTTAATCATCGCTCGTGCGGTTGGGTGCACCAAGGTCGGACCGGCCAACTGCTCGTTGAGTACTTGATGTATGCAGACTATGGCCCAGTTCTTTTCAGCTTATCAGCTTAACGGCTTAACAGCTTAACGACTTATCTATGTTTTGAAAACATATGTGCTTTGAGTTTTTTGGGTCCGTTTTTTCGCTGTTTCGAAGATGGGTCCTAACGCTTTAAAAAGCAAGTCAAACGAAATGTAACCGAATCTTGAAACTACCTCGAGAAGCTCTCGAAGTTTAGTCATTTCAGCCGTTCAGATCAGCTCAAAAGAACAGGGCCGGCTCTGTTTGACCACAACGTGCCACATCAACGTTACGTAAGGGTGACAAGCCATAAAAAGTGGTAAAAAAAATCGGTGCCACACTCGTGGCAAGATTAGGTAAAAAATTAAGTGTATGACATGTGGACAAAATGGCTAACAAACTTAGGGTTTGTTTGGTCGGTGCCTAACTATTCCACGTCTAAACTTAGCTAAGTGTGGCTAGCATACCTTTTGTGGCAATCAAATTAGGCCCCACACTTATGGCAAAGTGTGGCAAAAAAATAAGTCTATAACGCGTGAGCCAGATAGCTAAAGAAGTGTGGCAAGCCACAAGTGTGGCAACGAACCAAATACGAACCTAACTTGATCAAATCTGCCTAGCTTAGACGTGGCTAAGTGTGACAACGAACCAAACAGACCCTTAGCAAATCATAGTTACGGCACGAACCAAACACCACGTAGAAAAGGTGTGAAATGACTAAGATTAACTTAGCCAAGCTTAGATACAAATCAAACAGGCCCCACGTTTATGTGAAAACACTATAGCGGCCAGGCCTAATAGATATGGCAAAGACGGCCGGTGGCACAGCAAGGAGCAAACTGCGTTGGGCACTGGTCCCACCAGCACGGCAACCCACCACAGACCAACGGAGGCTTCCACGAGCTCGGTCCGGCTACCCCCAGCCAGATTGCCTTGTCCAGGCTAAGCTCAGCCTTGACGATGACCAAACAGCCCCGAAATGGCTCCTTATAATCCGAAATGAAAATGGGATTTTTCCCTTTTAAAGAATTAATCATCTTTGTCTACCTGCCTCTGTCCCCTCCCATCCAAAGATTCATGTTTGGAATTTTATTCTTTACTGTTTTAGCTAGCAGTGAGTACTACATGCTACAAGCACTTCACTGAGTCATAGTAAAAGCTAATCTTGGACATAAGCCATACAGTTCAAACACAAGGGATTCCTCATGATCCTGTGATAGCATCAACTGCACAATTTCAGTGCATTGTTCTTTCTGAAGAGAGAAGAGAGTGCAGCGAAACTAGCGTGAAACTTTAGTATATTTCCATCAATAGGATAAGGGGGAGAGCTTTACATTGACAGGCTAACACTACGGTTGAGGCTCTATACAGTAGGCACGCCAAAATTTTGCACGGACCTTTTCATTTAATTCTTGTTTTTTCCTGGAACTCCAACATTTTAACCCCATGCGGTGGATAAAGCATAATTTACCACAAGCTTCCCATCAATTCCAAAGTTCTGCAGTGTTAGTATACAAACATGGTTAGCTTTCTTGTTCAGTTAGATTCAATGTGGAGCGTTGAAATTACTGAAATCGAAAGTCGACACTAACATTGCATGATGCAAGCTCGAACTAAAAACATTTCAGGAATTAGCTGATGCTGTGATAAAATGACTTATTATGAGGATGTATAAATTCTAAATCAATTCAAGAAACATAGCTATCAGTACATAGAATCTTACGTTATACAAGTCAATTACCACCTCGTCTGGGTTTGGTGAAAATGAACTGTTGATATAGACAAACTGTCGAAAACACAGAAGAACAAGTGAACAAGAAGTAAATTTCCAGAGTGTCATCAAATAATTCCAATCAAATTAAAAATTATAGTCCTACCAGTGTATCCTGATGAAGTTGTCGACAAAGGAATTCAATGACCTTTGAAAATTTATCACGCCCTGAAATCTAACAGGAGATGCAGCGGCAACAGGTTAACAAAGTTCATGGTGTGCTGGTGTGCAAGTGCAACTATGAGTCTATGACATATGATAACAGAGTTTCAGAAAATTAAAGCATTAGAAGAGCTACCACACACTTGGAAAACATATGGGTTTAGTTGTTTGCCAGCCTTATCAATCTTAACAAAGGTTCAGATGTAGACCATAAGTAAACAGGCTGTTGACCTTTTGGGAACAAGAATCTTTTTCATGTGAAACTCTCTCTCTAGTTGGCTAAAATCAAGAACCAGTTGCTGCAAGGCTTCCAACAAATTACATTCACTTTCCCGCATATTTGTGACACAGCATAAAATCCTGCTAGACAATGTGTCCCTAAAACTTCTGTTCTTAAATTGCTAGACAGATCAAAGAGTTAAAAGCAACCGTCAAGGGTGCTTTTGGCCTTGTTCGTTGCGTTGGCGTGTTACTGTAGCAAATTTGAGAACTCTCAAATGAGGTCTAAAGATTATAAAAAATAATTAAAAAATAATTTTAGAATATTTGAAATGACTACTGAAGTCACGAAAAAATCGTTATAAATTATCATCACATATAGGCTATATAAAAATAACAAAATTTGCTACAGTAATACACAACGGTACATACGCTAAAAAGAACAAGACCTTTATATAGTTCACATTCAGCCTGAGTTAAACCCCGTTCAGTTTCCTAGCAACATGAACAACTTTTGTTTCTTAAAAAAAGGAACCTTTTACCTTCCCTCTTGAGTCTTGATAAGCTGAAACAATATCAATGCTCGGAGTTGACTCAAAACATTCACGGATTGACAACCAGCACAAGCGTTTCCAAGCCATTTATGAAATAAATATCCAACTAGTTAGCGATAGAAAAAATCCCCCAATATCCTACTAGTGCAAACGTCCCAGGCCGAACCTTAAATCGCTGAGATGAATCGATCTACACGCAGGAACAAGGGAAACGTGGGCGAGAAAACGAAAACCGTACCTTGAATTTGGCCTGCTTCAGTATCGGCGCGTTGCTGGTCGAGCGCAGGTGCACCACTACTGCAGATTCCACAGCAAAAGAGAGCTTCAGAAGAGCAGGAGAAAGGAAGGAGCAAGCAAGATCTATAGCGAGGCAGGGAACGATAGAATCTGTCGGCGAGAGTCGCGAACCTTTCTGATCAGCCTCGGCGGCCATGATCGGAGCCAGGAACGCGAAGGAAGATCAAGATCACGATTCACAACTCAGCAGGGTGTTTCTTGGGCGATACCATCCTGAATCCGAAATCGCGAGGAAGAGGGGAACAATGGAACACACGTTACACACTTGAACTTATGCGTGCGAATCACCAGGCAAAACGGCGAGGTTTCTTAACCCAAGAGGACTCGATCGGTAAAGGCCCAATTTGGTACCGGAGGGAAGGAAGACAGGCCAGGCCCACTATGGGCTGGGTTTGCAAGGCCCACGCTGCCGATGGTAGTGGAACAGTTCGTGCGAGATTTCTGCCGTATCCATATTTTCTCTTCGGTCGTGAATGTCCGCCCATTATTGATTTAACTATCCAAGTCATTTGTAATTTTCAATTATTATCCTATTTCTCTTCATATTTTTCTCTCTTAGTATATTTTAATCCACACCCTAGCATAAATGGGCAACAAATAAAAATAGTATTGGACATGCCCTCGCTGAATATGTACTGCCTCTATAGGAGTCCAAACAGCATGAAAAATCAATCTTCTTCTTCGAAAATGAAATAAAATATCAACTCTATTGCAAAATAATAAACCAACGTTACAAACGCCTCCTAATATACAAAATGTTGTCACAAACAAACGATTCAAAAGGAGATTGAATAGTGCGAGTTGTGCGCCACACGGGCTCTCAAATTTTGAGGGCCCATAAACCTATCAAATAAGTATAAAATGTCGTACATTTTGGCTCATCTCTCACGGTTTAAACACACATTGTTAGATCAGGCTGCCTCTGATCGCATATGTTTAAGAACGTTGTTTTACTTTGTGTCATTTCGGGTCTCATTAGGTATCTGATATTTTATAATGTTATGCTTTAGGTGTCATTTTTGTATTTGTTTGCTTTCACACTAGGACGTCAAAGTGTTACGACAGAGCCTGATAGCAGCCACAAGCCCACAAGGTCTGCTCTGGTATCCATATAGATATGAAAAATCCTAGCTCTGACGACACAATGGAGCGAGCAATAGACTCTTCACCCAATCCAATACTCGCCTCGATGAGTAAACCATGGCAAGATCGATGTCACCCCCAGGACGACCTAATTTCGGTTTGGTCCAGAATTATACTCCGTTCCAGGAGTACTATCGATTGGATGCTACTGGACTCTTTCGGCAAACCGGAGCACACCACTGACGGCTGGAGCTGACACTCGGCAGGCAAGCGCAGCTGATCATCGACTGAGCTGATGCTGGTGCTCATCGCCAACTCCTGCATCCAGAGTTCCAGACTCGCCTGATGCTATCTGCTAGGACGCGACGCTGGCCACGCACCTGACACGAGAAATGCTGTCGCGAGCTGCGACATTTCGCAACACAGAAAGCAAGGCGATGCTGCTGCTACATCCCTGCATCAGTGCATTGGATCCCTTCGAGGCCAAACTAACCCAGAGAGAGAACAGGGTTGATTACCTTAAACAAACGCAGCTGTGACGCAGTAATAAGAATCTACGTACATACACCGACCTGCTAGCTCGGGATTGTTTAGGCTTCGTTCGTACGAGCTGTCGGATGCCTCGTCGAGGCACTAAAACTGAATCATCGGGTAATCAATATGTCTAACCAGGCCAACCAGTTACCGCGCATGACGATTGTTTATTCAGTTTCCCTGATGAAAATCTCAGGATTCAAGGGCGTGCATGTGTCTGTCTGGTCAGTACTCGGTACTGGTCGATGAATATGTCAATATGACGAACGTTTCTAGTGTTTTGTTGTGCTACCCTGTTTTGATACTGTATTCCACCCAGCTAATCATCGGGCACGTATGGCTGACTAGTAACTGAGCTGGCGACTGGCGTAAACATGTTGTCCGCAGATTATCCTTATTTTTGTGGTTTTGAAGGCCAAACGTTTTGGTTTTTAGCATGTGCTCTTTCATCTCAAAGATGTCTGTCAAACAGTCAAAGTCGTAACTTCTGAAAACCCTCACAAAGTTTAGTCTACTATCAAATCAGTCAATCAGATCAGCTTAGAAGAATTTGGAAAATGATTTTTAGGATAAATTTCAGAAATCTTGCTTATAATAGACGACCTAAACAGGCAACTCTCTTTGGAGACACCAAACACGCTTCAATCGCCTTGCCCTTTTTTTCCACTGCCGTGTCCTGGCAGCACATGCCTGCCCATACCACTACTATAGGGAAAACATGAGCGGCACTAGCGCATGCAGTATCAATGCCACTGCCTACGTGCATGCGTTTCATAAGATTAGCCACTGCCACATGCAAAGCTTACGCAGAAATGGCCAGATCACGGCAAGGCGAGAGGGCGACAGTGTCAGTAGTATTAAGTAGATCGAATAAAAATTGGCTAAAAGTGGGGAACCATAAAATAAAAGTATGAAAATATTTTAAAATTATGTAAAATATTTTTTAAGATCTTTAAGTAAAATTTTACAAAATTATAAAATGTTATTACAAGATCTTACACTAAATAGCGTAAAAATTAAACAAATTTTGATTTAACATAACGATCAACGAAACCGCGCGCGAACGCGGTAAAACGCCGCTCTCCGCGACCGGCGTACCCCTCGATTGATCGATACTGATTACTGACGCCGAAACAACGCAGCGCAGGGTGCAGGTACCGAACCAAGCTTTCTAGCTCCTCGGCCTTCTCGCAATCTCACGAGTGAATCGATGGACGCGTGCTGTACTGGACACGTACGTACTACCGTGAGCCACTGTGTCCTGTCTTGCTTTGAACGGATGCATCCATGCATGCATGTATGCTTCCTCAGTTCCTCCTCCGCGTGCATTTCGTTTCAGCAACCGCGAGGGACGGTCCGGACGGGCACATCGGCCGTTTACTCGTCTGAAGCTGCTATGCAGTTGTGAACAGCCCGTTAATTGTTAAAACCGCTTTTGTAATTAGACGAACTAGCATGGTGGTCTGCCCAATTGCGCGGCCGGATTCGATAGTTCGTATGTATTTAGATTTGCTGTGATTTATTAGATTCAACAAGTGATATAATTTATGATTGTCATAATATTATAGATCCATTGTAATTGTAATCGATGGGATTTTCTATCAGGTTCGAGTTAAAACACATTTCACGTCATGGCTGCGCGGTTTGGATATATTTCTCTAGAGGTTACTTAGAGGTTTCTCAACGAAAATACAAGCTTGTTTGAGTTTTGTGCTGATCTGTCAATACTCATAGAGGGGTCATTGAGGCATCTCCAACGGTGTCATGTCAGCTAGCTATAAAACTTCTAACTTAGCTTTTTACTTATGTGGAGGAGAGAAGAAGAGTTTGCTAGCTACTATCTTACAGCCAGGCTATAGCTGATTCCAGGGCACTTGTCATCTATTATATATGTGACCACATTTAATCTTATAAACAATGTTATAACTAGTCCATTGTAAAGGTTGTCTGTATGCTAACTATAGATGACGTGTCCACTTCTTATAGCTGGTGACTAGCTACACCATTGGAGATGCTCTGATCTTCATTCATGTTAAGGTGCTACAGGCCATATCAAGCGGCGCAGGGTGTGAGGGAGGCCATGACTGACGGTTAGTGCTTAAGGGCAAAGATGCTGCTCCACCACCTCGCCACGTGCATGCCCCAGGCCAATTGCTGCCTCTTCGACGTGTACAAGCCCCGTGTCGATTGCTACCTCGACGAGCACGAGCCACCACTCGAGCGCGTGGTGGCCACGTGCACCACACCGCCTCGGAGGTAATCGTGGGCCGACTGCGTGGCTTCATCTTGGAGGCTAACAGCGGCAACCAGAGAGTTAGAGAGGGGAAAGTGGGGAGAGAAAAGGAAAAAGAAGATAGATTAGAGAGGTTTACAAGTGGGCCTCACATATTTAATTTGTAGTTGTTTGTTGTTTAGCTGACTAGGCAGCCACCTCACTCGCCATGTGGGCAAAATCACTCCTAAAGCCCCTCAATGTGTTATTTGCGTCTTTTTCCTGCTTCGCGAGGTATAATATCTGGTTTCATAGTTTTGAGGGTTAACTAGATTAAACACCATAATTTAGATTGCAAAATAGACTTTTTGCTTTGTCAATTGGTGTCATTCTTTTCGTCTTATCTTTATGGCGAAAAGAATGACCCATGTACAGTATGGTATAAGTTAGGACGCTGTGATTATGAAGGGAATAAAATAAAAAAAACAAATATCAATAAATAGTGAAAACAATGTTGTGAATAATGGCTAGGGGTTGGTTGCTATTGATGATGACCTTAAGGGTAGGGTTCGTCAGGACTGGGCACATGATGGCCCGGTTGGTTCAGTTATTGTACAAACAGGGTTGTCTCGGACCAGGTTCGTTTTGCACAGTGAATCGAACTAGCTCAGTTTTTTAAAATAAAGAAGAACAAATATATTTCACAAATATACAATATAGGCATGTACCCGACCGACCGATCCAGTTTGTGAACAGTACGGATCGGTCCAGTTCGGTTCGGCTGGACCGGCCCGTGTGGCTAGCATTAGGTTTCTTTAACAAATCTGTTTTAAAAAAATCTTCTAAATACGGATTGGTTCGTTCACGCGACATGGGATGGGACAAGCAATTTCCTTGGCGTTTCTAGGCAGCAGTTTGAAGGTGGAGGCCGGACTAGACTTGTCATTCACAGGCGAGCTCCTGCTACTGCCAGCGTAGGCAGCAGGCCGGGCAGCTCAGAGAAGACTACCGGTACTTGCGCCCAAGACTCGCAAGACTGTCACGGTGGCTGGCCGGGCAGACAGCACGAGCAGGCCTTGAAGGCTGCTGCTGCTACTCGTAGCAGACGGCTTATAGCTCACCTCAGCTAGCAGCAGCAGCAGCAGCAGCTCGCCAGCCACAGTGTACTGTATGCAGCACGCATGCATGGATGCATGCCTGCATGGACGGGGGCATGCAGCCGCGGTCAGCAGCAATCTGAGACCTAGATCATTCAATCCCATGGGCGCAGCGTCTGGCAGCGCTGACACCGCCCCAGGGGTGGCCGGCCGGGCTGCCGCAGCAGCAGCAATTGCACTGCGGCTGGCATTGAATTCACGGGGAGACCCAGCGTCAGTCTCAGCCCCAGGCAGCTCCTGCTGGCCAGCCGTCCTCTGCAGCTGCAGCCACACCTGCGTTGCTGCGTCGCCTGCACCCCCAGATTCTTGCGCTGGGCTGAATGCCTGATGGGAAACGGCTCGGTACAGCCGAAGACTTGGCGCAGCCAGTTCTCAGTGTTTGGTCCTTGGAGCGAAACTCTGAACGCTACTGCTGCTCTTTGATTTGGTTTGACATGGTGGCTCATGGAACCGTACTGTCAAGTATATGCGTGAGACGAGAACTCTTTGATTTGGTTTAACCAATTTTTATCCATGAAACGTTCTGTAATTTTTCTGAGGATTTGTGAATTTTTCCAAAGATCCTTAAAATAGTTTTTAATCTTTTTATGTCTATTATAAAGGCCCTTAACCTTCGGCCCAACCGAACCGGGAGTGAAAGTTGCCTCGGGCAGATGGTGTGCATGCAGCATGGTTGTTTCATTTTTTTTAGTAATACTCCAGTAAGTACAATCACTGTACAGGCTTATGAGAGAGAGAGTGTGTGTGTAATAAAGTAAGCTGCGGAGCAGGTGCGTTACTGAGCGTTGAGCAGAATCCACGGATGTGACAAACTATCACAGCCAGGAGTCGGAAAGAGAAAAGAGAATCGACGAAAGCGACCACGCTCAGGTGGCTCGATCGGCTCCACAAGCTGCTGATATTACAGGGACTGACCGAAACCCGTGAAAAAATTCTATTCCTAAATGATTCTGATAACCTTTCGCCTCGACTAGTCGAGCATTTGATCGTCTCAGGCCAATGCAAGGGAAATGTAACACTCGGTACAACATTACAAAAAGGAGAATAAAAAAATGGAAGTGAAAAAAAGATGATCAGCTCGTAGTAGCTAAAGTTTCGGCCTTTCATGAACGATCAAGCTGTGCATCCCCCCATTCCTCCGAGCTAAACGGTCCAGCTCGATGGCATGCAGCACGCCAAGAAAGGACCAGTTGATCTGCTCCGTGATCAACTAGGAATGTTGAGATCACTCATCTGCGGATTGGGAAAGAGAAACATGGAGGGGATGATCAGCACAACGCATATTAGAAAAACCAGCTGATTTGCAGTGGAAATGGTGATGCTTTACGTACCATTGCGGTAGCGGGAGGTGGTGGTGATGGGAAGGTCATTGGCGGCCATGGGGATGGACATGGAGAGCTGGGTCTCGCCCTCGAGCCCCATCCACGAGCCTTTGCTGCTCTTCTCGTGCGGCCACTCGTCGAAGAAGTGGCGGAGTGGCTTCTGCGCGGCGGCGTCGTGCCCCGCCGGCTTTTCCAGCCTAAGGTCG
Organism: Raddia distichophylla; assembly: GCA_005191435.1. NCBI lineage: Eukaryota > Viridiplantae > Streptophyta > Magnoliopsida > Poales > Poaceae > Raddia > Raddia distichophylla. Next base: position 1,908,509 of record SPJY01011014.1, on the reverse strand, counting down.
GCGCCGAGCACGAAGCAGTGCTGCTGCTGCCGTCTCTCCTTCTCCTCGTCCTCCTCTTTGGAGAGATCAATGGCATACGCCGACGCCGCGTTGCCGCCGTAGCCGCTCCCCGGGAAGAGCGACGTGGCGCTCTGCTTGGGCTCCATGCCGAGCTGCTTGAACTGCCACTGGCCGTGGCCGGCGGCGGCGTGGTGATCCCTGTCGCTGCCGTCGGAGAAGAAGGCGTGCTCGCCGTGCACCTCCTTGGCGCTGTGCCCGTAGGCGAAGTCCTTGGGGTCCATGGAGTAGTAGGGCGGCGGCGCGAGCGGGTGCGGATGGGTGGTGTCGAGGTGGAGGTGGAACGGGCTCACCTGCCCGTGGAACGCGCCGACGGCGGCGCCGGGGGGGCGCGCGGCGGTGGGGGCGGCGTAGTGGTGGCCGCCGTAGAGCGCGTGGTGGTAAGGCGGCGCGTCGTGTGCGGGGGGCGCGCCGGGGCGGTGGTAGGACGGCGGTGAGGGGGAGGTGGTGGTGGTGGCGCCGTTGACGGCGGAGGTGTTGGAAGAGGAGGAGGCGGAGGAGGACGGCGGCGGCGTGGCCAAGGACATTTCCACAGGCTTTCTTGAACGGTTCTTGCCGCGGTGCATGTGCTTCTCGCAGTACTTGGAGTCCGGGTACGCCTCCTTGGAGCACCGCCACTTCTTGCCGTCCGTCCGCCGGCACCGCCCGGGCTCCGGGTCCTCCGCCTTCCGCCCGAACCCCATCCCGAAGCACCCCCAGCCCACTGCATTCATGAGTTAGTAATAACTTAGTATAAATTCATACGCAACGCATGTACGTGATTGGTCAATGGTGGTAGTAGCAGTAGAGTGTACTTACGGGAGGGTTGAGGAGGGAAGGCGAGGGAGGGGGAGGTGGCGAGGGCGGAGTCGAGGAGGAAGCTGCGGCGCAGCGGGAGGATGAGGTCGGAGGGGATGGGGGTTCCGGAGGCCATGTACTTGTAGATGAGCGCCTGGTGCTCCAGCTCCTGCCACTGCGACGCCGTGAACGCGTACCGCCCCGCGCTGCCCCCGCCGCCGCCCGCCGCGCGCCCGCTCATCATCATCATCTCCGGCACCGCCGCGCCTCGCCCGGCGTTCAGAGCGCCGCAACCAACCTGCACACCTCGAGGGACCGTCGCGATCAGAGCGCGCGCGGTTGCTGCCGCTGCGGAGCGTGGCGAGAGGGGGCGCGGGTGGAGCGAGCAGAGGCCGTGATCCCGGGGGGTTTTGTAATGGGTGATGGGGGCGGGGTGACCGCGGCGCGCGTGCATTTAACACGTACGTCGCGGAGCCAAAGCCAAAACGCCAAGGCACAAGGCTTTGCTGCGCGTGGGATTTCCGGTACGGCCACTTCGCCGGTTGGTGGTTTCATTCACTGACCAGTGATGACCAACAGAACTGACCATCCATGCATGGGTGTTCTGCATGATGATCAATTAATTAATCACAGTGCGATGAAACAAAAAATGCAATGCCGGCCACTTCAATGTACTCCATATGTCTTCTACCGGTAGGATTAGAGGCGAGCTGGGCCTAGGGCTGATCAAAGCATAGCATAGCATGTACCCCGTAGTATATATTCTCCTCCTCCGTGGCTCCGTGCGCCTGCGCGTGCAGCCGTACGAGTGCGTGGCTGAAGCATATGTTATTTCGGAAGGCCGGCGAGGTACAGAGGATGCGCGATTCATTCGTTCACTCACTGACTCATTCATTCAGTCAAGACGCGCTCCCGTGTCCTGCAGAATCGAAACACACCGAAAACCCGCCCGTCTCGCTGCGTTTTCTCTCCCGCGCCGGCGAGACGTGCGGTGGGCGGGTGTGGAAGGGGAAGCGCCGGCCGGGGGCGAGGTCCCCACGTACGCCTCGCGCGGTCACGCCCTGCGGCTCTCTGCCTGCGCCATGCTGAGTGCTGAGCGTGCTGCCTTTGCCAGTCTTTGAAGTCACTGGAAAGGACTATTGCTCCCTGCCTGCTGGCTTCCCACAATTGCTACCCTGACACCATACGCTCGTCGCCTGTCTGCAGCCACCGGAGTTATCTCGGTTGTCGGTACAGCCATCAGCTCTCAACTCTCTCTCTCTCTCTCCTTGTTTTCTACATCCCACGCCACCTTACCTCCTCTCATTTTTTATATTCTTTTGAGCCTTTTTTATTTTGCTAGGAAATTCTATTTTCTATGCTATCCTATGGAAAAATGCGAGAGGGGATTTCCAATGTTTATATACTTTCTAAAACGGCCGACATGGCCCGCATGTTTGCGCAGCTAGATTTGTTTCGGCATATAGAGTTTATCTCTAACTCATAGCTCATATAATTCAGCCGTATAGATCTTTTTTTTCTTGACTAATTTATTATATCAGTTTTAGTATTTAATCTGAATTTCTAATATTTTATTTTAATCTAAGCCGCAAAGATCTTTTTTCCCTGATTTATGTGAGAGTTTCTTTAATTAATGTAGGCCATTATAACTTGGTCCCACCGTTCATCGAACGTATAAAATAATCATATTATATCATCTTTACTATTTAATCCAAATTTCTAATATTTTTCTTTTAATCTAAGTCATTATAATCCGGCCACAGAAAAATCAGCGGCATAGATCTTCTATTTTTTATTTATGTGAGAATTTATTTGATTGATCTAAGTATTTATAATTTGGTCCCACCGTTAATCGAACAACTGAAATAATCTAGGTGATGTGGACTAACGTGGTGGCTCCGTTTTCCTCTACTTTAATAGTATAATAGATATGTTTTAACTTCTAAACAAGAAAAAAGCAAACAATAAAGAGAAAGAGAGAGAGAAAAAAAAATAAAAAACAGACTAACTCCAACACATAAAACACTGGCCAGGGTCGCCCAATGTAATCAACCTCTCTCTGAGGAGCCATATTGACGAGCAAATTTTATAAAAAAAACATTTGGTGTGATCGATCGTGGGTTAATAATTTAAATTGTTTCTGAAATATACTTTTGATTGAGTAGAAAATATCAGTGTCGTCTTTGTGGAGTAAAATATCACAACATAACAAAACGAAATTCCTTATACAACTACCAATTTTAGGATCATTTTGAGGAAAAATTTCAAATCATAATACGACGTCCTAGTGACACCAACGAAATAAAAAAAAGGATTGAAAGGAGATCAAATATTATGTGAGCTTAAAACTTTAAGTCAAGTCATTCAAAACGCCAAATGTTTTGAATTCTCGAACTTGTCTCATCTCAAGGCTATTAATAAAACTTTAAAAAAACTAACAATCCAAACTACGTTCGAATCTATTAAAGTTTGATTAAGAAAAGCCATCAACAACGTTGAGCTTCCGGTGTACCGTGCATTCCCGTAAGTGTTACCCTCACTTAGTTTTTATTTTATACGTAGGCGTGAAAGATTTTTCAGCATACCTATTTTCCAATAATGGTGTGGTGTCGACACACTGTACAACCAACTAGTTGCTACCTGTGTGAATGGTTGTTGGTGCAGGTAGCAGAGGAGGCTCCTTTAGGTCTCTCTAGTTGTCTCAAAAAAAAAAGGTCTCTCTAGTTTAATGTGGCGATGCTGGGCGGTGTCAGAGGTGCCCTGCGGGTGGATGCTGCCATGGTGCCACCAGGGTGCAGTGCAAGAGAGACCCTAGTTGTTAATATTATTATTGACTGCAACGGTGCAGGCATCAGATGGCAGCAGGGAGATAGAGAGAGAAGAAGAGGGAGACAGGCAGACTCTGACACCCCACGCAGATAAACTGCAACCACCCACCCCACCTTGCTGTCCCGTCAGTCCTCCCTGACCCTCACTCCCCCAGAAAATTTTTCTTCCTGGAACTCCAGAAATTTGCCCTGAACTGTTGCTCACCAGTTGTGAGATACCCATCGTATAAAAACAAGACTTCCTTTTCACTGTACTCTCATCACTACGGACAGGGGAGAGAGAGTGGGGGAGGGAGCACTCTTTGGTTAAACTGTCTCCAAGCTTTCAGTACCTTACATGCCTTAGTACGAGACTACGATCATTCTGATCCGCATCAAGTACTAACCCTAAAAGTTCAGCATACTTGAGGGCATGATCAGGACGGTGCTGATCGAACAGCTCGTGGAAGCAAAGGCTGGAGAAATGAATCTATCGGAGCTTTGTATCGCTGGTTTTTGGGCTTCTGATGAGGGGGTTGGGGAACAGCGCCCATCTCTGAAGCCTGCAGCATGGCTGCTGTGCTCTTCTGCCTTTTGTTGCTGCTGTCTCTGACGGCCAGCTTTACGGAAACTCATAAACAAAGGCCTGCATGCACAGCACTGCGCCTCTCTCACTCTCTCTAGCTGCCGTGGTCTGAGCCACTGTGCACACATGTGTGTCCGTTCAATTCAAAGGCAAAGCTGGCAGTGGCAGAGCAAGCCTGCGTGCCTGAGCAAAAGCAAATGGTAAAAGAAGACAGTGAGAAGTGCGTATACGTGCGTCTAGCAGAGGATACAGAGGAGTAAAGGCCAGCCAAGTGTTAAGAGAGAGGAGGAGCGAGAGAGAAAAGCTGTCAAAAAATCGAGAAGAGCCGGGGCGCAACTTGCAGCGTACGCACACACGGACAGGCTTTTAGCCACTGTTCATGCATACCGACTGCCGTTTTGCTCCATGTTCGCTCTTTCGGTGTATCCGCTACGTGTTCTTTTTTTTTTCTTAGCAAGCTACTATCGACCTGTACCAGATTTTTTTAAGTTAATGCACCAGATATAGGCCCTTTTCACCTTGTTTAGTTTAGTTTGGTTGATTGGCCATTTTTTTACAGACTAAATAGTAATATTTTGTAATAATTTTTCGCAACTTTCTAAGATTTTACTTTAAGATCTAAAAAGCCCGTAATTTTCAATTTTTATCTATACTATTATTTTATGTTTCTCAACTTTTAGACCAAGCAAATATGCGAATCAAAGAGGACTGATCAAAAGCTAGTCGTAGATCAGGAATGCTTTCAGCTAAGGACAGAGGATACCGATTCTCTTAAACATGCTAAATTTATTGTTTAAACAAATACGTCTAACCCACTTTAAACATTTTATATACTGTGCAAGATATGCGAATTGTTTCAAACATTCACACAACTCATCAAGGTTGAACCATGGATTAGCCATCGGCCCGCCAGCCTTCATATTTTTCTATGGGCTTGAAAGTGACATTTATCTATCATGGATAGGGTTTACGAAATTGAGAAGTATTGCTATTATTCCACTTTCTGCAAGGGTTCAATATTATGCGAGCCACCCAAGTGTAAAATTTAATGTTGAAATTGAATGAAAATTATTAAAAATGAAAACATGTTCAAAGGTTATGCTAGCTAGTGTTAATCGGAAGGAAAAGAAGGTGACACCACAAATGTAGGGGCCGACAAGAATGGTCAGGATAGGGACGAAGAGGATCCGATCGAGGGCTTGAGTGTGGACCAAGTGGTAACAACTTTGTAGCCTCAAAAAAAAAAATAGTTTGTAGCTCGCTCAAGCTTGGATCGAGTGTTAGGTCTAGTTTTGTCGATGTAGTTAGTATCAAAGTATCGACGTCATTAAACGCCATGTATGATCAAGTATCATATTAAATATCATCGAGCATTAGGGATTACCATGTTTTCTGGAGTATTGAGTCATATATCACCAAGTATAGTGTGTCGTAGAGCATAAGGTATCTTCTACCATTAAGAATTGTTGAGTATAAGGTATTTTTGAGTAACAAGTATCGTTATATACAGTCGAATACCAAATAGCAAAATTCTCCACAAAATATGCTAGGTGAATTGCTTCTAAAAATGGAAAAATAATATAATTAGAAAGGTTGTTTAAAAAAGAAGTAAAATAGTTGTATGAAACTAGATTTAAATTTTAGATAGTTCAAAATTTTGTTTTAAAGTTAAATGAAATTGATGTGTGCAAAAAAATTAAAAAGGCAACGCCCAAAGCATTATATAATGTTTTTTAGTTTTTTTAAGGACAATACTGTGAACCCTAATAATAATTTTGTCCGAGTTAAGGAATTCAGTGTTCGAACTTCGGTCGCCCGATGCCTTTCTTTCGGTGTTTCAAAAACCAAACTTCCTGGATCGATATTTTAGTTAAATTTCTGATCATCAAGCAACTGATTTTCTCATATACCTATATGCTCTCATTAGATCTTTTAGGTTATATTTTGTATAGCTTATTTAACTTATCAACTTATTTACCTACCATCGTTTAAAATATAGATAGTTTAATTTTTCGATCCATTATTTTTTTTTTATATCTTGAAGGTGTATCTAAAAGCTAGCTGGAACAAGTCAAACAAATAAGACCTAGCTCTCGTGCCCACTTCGAGAAACTTTTGAATTTAGAAAATAAGTTAAATAAGTAAATAAGTCAAATAAGATAATTTAGTGAGGACAGACCCTTGTATGCTCTATGAACATGTTTGATCCTTCTACCGCGTTGGAGGTAAGATTTGAAAGGCTCCTATGTTGGGAGCTTTTCGGGTATAGGTCTAACCACCTCAACTCTCCGTTTCTGGCATGCTATAATTCTTTTAGTATCTCAACGACTGGAATGGGAGATGGCTGGTAAGCCAAATGATTCACGAACCATCGGTACATTTCGTTGCACTTAAATCACCCTCGTTACATGTGCCTAGCGGCCGTAGGTTCATTACATAGATTACAGATAAAACTTGCAAAATTAGCTGACGTGCCAAGAGCTTATCAACTCTCGGCCATCCTCCATTGCGAGGCGAACAGCTCCAGGACGCATGGTAGATACAACTTTGAACGGTCCCTTCTAGCGACGCGTAAGCTACCGTAAAATGAATGAAGGAAAACGGCCTCAGGATTACAAAGACTAAAGATGCAAGGAGGGCCGACAACAATACAAGCCATATAAATCGACTCATAGTTAAATAACTCTCAGTCCCAGGATATTGGTACCATTTTAATTTAGTAAATCTTAAAATAGTTTTTTTTTCTTAAAGTCGACGCGATAGCTCGTAGCTCAAATATAGATGATTTTTTTTCTTTCTCCGCTACTACATTAGTTTCGTACTATCTCTGGTCACAGAATGAAGTCGTGTTGACTTTTGTACACGCCTTTGACCATTCGTTTTATTAAAAAATTTAGTTCAAATATGTAAAAATATAAGTACTACTTAAAATACATTTAATAATAAAACAAATCATAACAAAATATATAATATTTATAGAACTTTTTTGAATAAGACGAATGGTGAAAGTAGTGTTAAAAAGTTAACGGCGACTACTTTTTGTGACCGAAGGGAGTATTTTCTTTCCAGTGTTGCCTCCCGATGTGAATGGGGTTTCGAAGACCAAAAGCGAAACAAAAACAAACCAACGGCATACCGTTCTTCTGGTGCGAAGGCGATGTTGGAAACCAAACTTCCTGGATCGATATTTTAGTTAAATTTCTGATCATCAAGCAACTGATTTTCTCATATACCTATATGCTCTCATTAGATCTTTTAGGTTATATTTTGTATAGCTTATTTAACTTATCAACTTATTTACCTACCATCGTTTAAAATATAGATAGTTTAATTTTTCGATCCATTATTTTTTTTTTATATCTTGAAGGTGTATCTAAAAGCTAGCTGGAACAAGTCAAACAAATAAGACCTAGCTCTCGTGCCCACTTCGAGAAACTTTTGAATTTAGAAAATAAGTTAAATAAGTAAATAAGTCAAATAAGATAATTTAGTGAGGACAGACCCTTGTATGCTCTATGAACATGTTTGATCCTTCTACCGCGTTGGAGGTAAGATTTGAAAGGCTCCTATGTTGGGAGCTTTTCGGGTATAGGTCTAACCACCTCAACTCTCCGTTTCTGGCATGCTATAGTTCTTTTAGTATCTCAGCAACTGGAATGGGAGATGGCCCATAAGCCAAATGATTCACGAACCATCGGTACATTTTGTTGCACCTAAATCACCCTCGTTACATGTGCCTACCAGCCATAGGTTCATTACATAGATTACAGATAAAACTTGTGAAATTAACTGACGTGCCAAGAGCTTATCAACTCTCGGTCATCCTCCATTGCGAGGCGAACAGCTTCGGGACGCATGGTAGATACAACTTTGAACGGTCCCTCCTAGCGACGTGTAAGCTACCGTAAAATGAATGAAGGGAAACGGCCTCAGGATTACAAAGACTAAAGATGCATGGAGGGCCGACAACAATACAAGCCATATAAATCGACTTGTAGTTAAATAACTCTCGGTCCTAGGATATTGGTACTATTTTAATTTAGTAAATCTTAAAATATTTTTTTCTTAAAGTCGACGCGATAGCTCGTAGCTCACGATATAGATGGTTTTTTTCTTTCTCCACTACTACACTAGTTTTGTACTATCTCCGGTCACATAATGAAATTGATGTTGACTTTTGTATACGCCTTTGACCATTCGTCTTATTCAAAACTTTAGTTCAAATATGTAAAAATATAAGTAATACTTAAAATACATTTAATAATAAAACAAATCATAACAAAATAAATAATATTTATAGAACTTTTTTGAATAAGACACATGGTGGAAGTAGTGTTCAAAAGTTAACGGCGACTACTTTTTGTGATCGGAGGGAGTATTTTATTTCCAGTGTTGCCTCCCGATGTGAATGGGGTTTCGGAGACCAAAAGTGAAACAAAAACAAACCAAAGGCATGCCGTTCTTCTGGTGCGAAGGCGATGTTGGGGGTAGCCAGCAAGGCTATATGTTGATTTTCATGCTTTGTCTTCCCTCGTAGTTGGTAATCACAAAGTGGTGCTACGAAATTTTAACCACTCTTAAATCTTTATGGAGTATTAGTTTTTGCCTCGAGTTTTTCATGAAACCCGTCGCCATTGAAAAGATCAGCAAGCTTTCTGTAAAGGCACATTACTAAAACTGAACATTTGCATTGCGCACACACTTAAAAACAATTCACAAAGGGAAAATGATGTTCAAAAGGTGCATGTTTTGCAGACGACAAGCCGATTATCATTAGCGTTAGCCATTAGGACATCTCAAATGATGGAGCCAACTTGCTGGCTATAATATTTACATGGCACATCCACGTCAACTTAAAAGACCACCCATACAACAACTTGGCAATAAGCACACAACTAGTGAAACCCGCACACAATTTATTATAGTACTTTGCATTCTTCCTCCTGTCCCCTCCTTCGTCCATGCCCCTTCCCCTCCCTTTGCCACCGTGCCCCATCCCCTTGCCGCTGCCCCATGCTCGTAGAAGGGCGGCGCCACCACCGCCGTGCCCTGATGGGGGCACCGTCGGTGTTGAAGAAGAACGGGCACGCGCCCGCCCCGCACGTGAGTTGGCTACGCTACGTCACTGTGTCAGAGGAAAGACGGCCATGGCTAGCCGTCCGTGGCGTGAAGATGGCGGCAAAGGTTGAGAGGACGCGGCCGCTGCTGCGGGTGTGGAGGAGATGGGCAGCGGCGTGGAGGAGACCTCGGCGTCGCCGCCGCAGCCGTGGAGGAGATAGGTGGCGGCGCGCCGACGTGGAGATGAAAGGAAGAGGGGAGAAGCGACGGGAGGAGGGGGAGAAGGTGCGTGGAGGAGGCCCCAGCGCATCTGGTTGAGCGCTCGTGATTGGTGCTTTAGCTAGCGCCGACGCTAGCTCTGGACACCCCTGTCTCTTTCAGCTCACCACAAAATCCAACGTGGAGGTTTATAGTCAGCTGATCTGATCTAGTTGGATGTATGTCCTTATTATGGTGGCAAGAGGGACCAAATAGTTAGCGTCAAACATAGCTGCGCCCCAACGGTACTTGATTGGTCAAAGTAGGGGGAAAGAGCGGCATGCCCACTAACACCAACACATGGGCCCCAAGGTCCGGCCTGCCATGTGGACCAGCCCATGGTGGCTCCTCAGATAAGCCAACCCACTGACTGACCCAGTGATCAATGGCTATCAGACAGCACACCGAGGAGGAACACGCTCTCTCCTTATGATGATGTGCCTTGACCCATAGGGCCACGAGAAGAGAGATGAGAAAAGAATAGCTAGATAAATCAGAAGCTTGTAGCTGAATTTTTTTTTGCCCCTGCTTCTCTTGTCCCTTTTGAGTTCGTTCTCCAATGCACATCACTTTTCTTGTCTCTTTTCTGCAGCTCAGAGGGGAACAGCGAGATGGGGGCTCAGCTCAGCTGCAGGGAAGGGGAGGTGATGGCTGATGAGGCCTCTCTTTTGGCTGTGACAGGGCAGACAGGCAGGGGCATGCATGCATGCATGCATGGATTGAGACTTGCAAAGCACTCTTTCGGATCGCCACAAGGATCCACTGTAATCACAAGTACAAGGTTTCTCCCAGTCTCCTCTGCTCCTTTGACCATGTGTCACGCGACTACAAATTCCACTCTTTTTTAGGTTTACTTGTAGAATGGAAATATGGAGCTTGCTTGTTCTCTTCCAATTTCCATTTTCCAGGGAGGCAGAACAGTAAATCGAACTTCTAAAAGATACAGGATGTACAGGCAAAAAAGGGACTACAGTATGCCTTCAAAATGGCGAGGCCGTTGAGACTTGCTTGCTAATGATCTGTTTCAGCCTTTTTAGGGTTCTAACAATGCTCTGCTCCTTCTACTTGGTTTGGAAAACAGAAGATATTCTCGGTGGCAGCTAGAAAAAAAAAAATCAACATGAAACAGTGATTAAATATACTACTACTTCTACTGGTTTTGCCACCGCATGATTCGAGCATGCGTGGCCTGGACGCATCATGGTGCCGAAAGCAGCCACTACTCTTTGCTCTTCCATCCTCCCCTGTCAGAAAATCACAAACTACCATCAAATCCACATTAAGTGCCTGCCTCCAACTCCACACTTTCCAATCTCTTATCACATTGCGTTTCCACTCTCAGGAAACGAGGGAGAACCACCAAGGCCAGTCTACCAATGGCACTGGGCTCCCTCAGTGCAGAGGGCACATCACTCGGCACATGTTCTGTCCCCCAATGCAGTGCAAGCAGGTGCAGGTAGGGAGGAGTGTGTGTGTGTGTCAGGAGAGTGAAGGCCGTGAACCCGTCTCCTTCCTCTCCCCTACATGATGAGTCAAAGAAGGGGTGGTCAGAATCTCAGAATAGATGGCCCGGGCATAGCCTCGCACGGCTCCACAAAGCCTTCCCATCTGATCCACAGATGCATGGCATATGTGCAGCACTGCAGCACTCTCTCTCTCTCTCTCTCTCTCTCTCTGCGCGCTCGCACGGGCTAGGGGAAGACTGGCTGCATTGCATGCATGCTTCGCGGTCAGGCAGTGCGTGTGCTACTTGTCATGCAGGCAGGCGGATGGACAGAGGCATCTTCTCAGAGGAGCCTCCATTCCCCGCTCGTCTGCTCGTGCTGCGGCGCGCCGGTGTTAAATGGGAGATGCCCCGGTAGGTGGCACGTCCGGCCGGCGCCGCAGCAGCAAGCCAAACACTATCGCTGCCCGCCGCTGCCGCTGCGTCGTCGTCGATTTGACCCCACCACGTAGGGTACTGTACTACGAGTGCAATGCTGCGTGCACTGCTGGTATCAATCGAAGGAAGTGTTCACTGCACTGGCTACAGGGGCCTGCAAACTGCAATAACAGGTTTGCTATTTGAAGGTCTGAGAGTTTAGCGATGTCGCCGTGTGCACATGGGCCATGGCGCATGTGTTTAGGTTCCGTTCAGCGTGGCGTGGGTGATCGATCGCCGTGCTGCTCCAGAATGATTGCGGGAGAGATCGGATGCACGCACGCACGCACGTACGTACGTACACTCGTGAAGTCGTGATCACACGTACCATCACGCACGAGCAAATCTGCAAATGGCACGGTGCGCAGTGCGCTACACGGAGGGAGGCGAGTGACGGTCGAGTGGTGGCCGATTGGCCGGTGTTGAGTGGGACGGACGGCGGAGTGGGAGCGCGCGCGGCGGGACAGGCAGCACGAGGGAGCAGGGCGGTGTGCAGGGTGGGGAGCAGTGGAACCGTTCCCGCGCGCGCACGCAATAATTGCTCCCGTGCAGCGAAGAGGCCGCCCGGCCACGGTCAAGGCCCTCCCCTCTCGCTTGCCGCTCGTTGCCTCGATCGGGTCAGTGGGTCACTACCTCTTGCCGGCTACCCACGAGCTGGGGTCGTGCTGACATGCTCTCTCCCCCTTCTCCCGGCGATCGCCGGGAATAGATCTTCGTGGAGGTCGGCAGAATGTTAGTTTAGCTCAAGTATATTAGGCGTGTTTGGTTCGCCGCTGCCGCGCACCGTGTCCAGAGATGACGAACTGTGGACTAGGGCGAGCCATCGTCATCGTTGGCAAGATTTGGTGAAGAAAATGGGCACCCGCATGAACGCTCGCCTCGACGTTTGCTGTGCACGGGCGAGGGCGCGATTTCGTCAGCGAGCCAACGGACGGCGACCATCCAAATGAAGGCCTAATTTCCACGACGAGCCAACGGTTGGCATGACGGGCGGCGGCGGCAATCCAAATAGCCCCTTAGTGGCGTTATCTCAAAACTATTCATCCATAATTCAATTATTATTTTATTCTATAGGTTTAGAGCTAACATTGCAAATAACCTTATGGTCAATACAGGGGTCGTCTGTTCAAAATATTTAAAATGCACATGAAACAACTAATATACTTTTGTTCGGTAGGATTTGCTTCCTTAAATATACGATTGATCAACAAACATAATGCAAAGCGATTTTTCGATGCCTCGTTTGTCGCACATTTTGTCCATTCATATCATTTATTTATGTTAAAAACTTACATGAAGACTTCCACGGAAAGAGAACTCCATCCATCAAATAAGAACACGACTCAAACTACGAAAATAGTAACTCGTACCAAATCGAGATTGACACGGCTGCACGTGACGGCCACAATCCCTACACAGAAGATCCCTCGATCTCCGGCTCTCGCTCTCCCTGACTGGCACCGGCCGGTTCCTGGCACATCTGGCGAAAGGCTCTAGCTCTGGCCGCAGGGAGGGAAGCGAGGAGCAGCGCGGCAGTGGCATCAGGAGGCAGCGTCTTTCCGAGGGCAGACGGTGGCATGCCAATGCCATCTCTCTCCCTCTCTCCCTCTCTAGCTCTGGCTCTGGGGCGCTGGCCGGCAGCGGACGGTACAGAGGGGTGACGTGTCCGTCGCTTTGTAGCGCCTGCGGCTGCGGCTGCGCGCGCGGCATGGCGCGCCCTGGCGAGCAGCACATGCAGCGGCGAGGGGGGCGGTCAGAAAGACTGCCAGGGTCAGGCAGGACGGCAGAGTGACGACCACTGGTTGAAAGCGCTCCGTGGTACTTGTGGCAGGCACATTCACTGCTACCGCCCCACGGGCAAAGTCCTTTCCCCGCACACACACACGCACCCTGTAGCATTCTTCCCCCAGATTCCTTACCCATACTTTTCACTTGGGACTTGGGAGTATTGTGCCATTGCCTTCTCTCCTCTTTTTCTTTTCTTTTGGTAGAGCCTTTGTAGTACAACCGAAGAGATCAACAACAAAACAAGGCCTCTCTGCTGACTGATCAAGATGCATCCATACAGATACTGTTATAAGAGACGGGCTGCCTGCCTAGAGAACTAGTCTAGATTGGGCTTTGCATATAGAGAGAAGCGGTCCAATATGGGGACTGCCTGTTGAACAGAGTCTCGTAGTTTACGCATCATCCACACGGCTTTAGGTTCAAATCAATCCCGTGATGTGAAGCAAAAGGCAAAACAGTATGTTTACCTCCTAGCTATCGGAATCGAGTTTCTCGAGACTCGAGGGGGAGAAATAGGAACTCTTCTTTCTATGTTCTCTCACTTTGGCTGAAGCATTAAAAACGATATGAGCAATGGTAAAACGCTGGGCCACATCTATTAACTCAAATTAATAACGGACGCAGGAATAGTGCTAACATGCAAGACCTACAACAGCGACCAGATACGTCAGCACGTCAGCAAATTAACTTCGCTCACAAGGGATGCTATTGGATTGTAGGCTTGGACTTTAATCAGAAACATGTTCCATGACAGGCTTGGACCGTCTCCAGTTCTTGAGCGCGTGCTGAAGTTCACATCAGAATTTAATATAGTCAGGCGTCCAACCGAGCATATCTAAAGACCGATGCTCTTACTACAGGCATCGGAACATAACAGCAATGTCTTGATAGAAATACTCCATAATAAATGACACTCCAGGCTCTTTACACGCAAAAAAGTCACAGCACAACAGTTCGTAATACTGGTGGCACTATGGCACTGCATCAGTTAACTCGTTGCTACAAACTAGCTGCATACTGAACATTGGGATCTCTAAACATATCGAGAGATTTCGCCGCACACATTGTTCCGTTTAACGGTTTAAGTACAGGTAGTGAATATAGAGCAAACCAGATAGGTTTCTCTTACAGGCGACTGCTACTGCCTACAAAATCTCTGATGGCAAGGCACAGCGGCGCAGACATCTGAAACTAATTTACAACAGCTAGAAGGTTATTGCAATTTACTATCCATACCTGGATCACAATAATGTACCATTTCTTCAGCTATATATGGGTTGTTGCTTGCCGCTTCTTAACCCAACATTGAGCTGCCGAAGTAATATAAGGCAGCTCATTGTTTCTAGATCCGTATGTACAGTTGAACTCAAAACTTCTAAAGGCTGTAATGCAACAGATAACCGCAATTTCAGTACATCCCATGTAGTAGAATTGTATCTTCATTCTTTAAAGCTGGTAAAAGACAATTAACTACAGGTTTTAAAAAGCACTAAGCTGATATGCAAAGTTACCACAGGAGCTTTCTTAGTTGATTGACAACAGAGTATGTGTTTCTGAAATGGATGAACGATCTAAAAACCAATGTTCTGGTCCTGTACATATGGTCATCCACTTGGCTGGTTCTAACCAGTAACTAAAATTTTAAAGCTGTAACTGCTTTTAACTTCCTAAATCCTAATGTTTTGCAAGCAGAGAAAGAGTGACATTCAATTCCGTTTCCAGATATAATACACTAGTAGGTTAGCGATACATAAGATATGAAAGAGAGAGAAGCATATAGTTTTGCACCTTCGAAAAATCATGCCACTTGTGACAGTCAAATCCTTAACAGAGACTTAGTCCTTCTGATAAAAGGAGAGGACTAGGTCTGTGTGTACGGAGAACAATTGTGTGTCCACAAAAAGCTGAAAAAAAAAGAGGTGACATGTGCATTAGTCATTTAGTCTGTGCAAAGTAGTGTATGTGTAAGATGCCAAAAAAGATCCCTGAAGAAAATAACACCAACTCAACCGAAACGAGAGATTATAGGACTGTTGGTTGAACGACAAGATTTACAGGCGCTGTCCAAATATTACACCCAGAAATTCCATTAAAAGCAATGAAAAAGGGAATATTGCAATTTAATACCTTCATAAACGGCCTATCCCGGGTTGGGAAAGAACCAATGAAGCTCTCTCTTAGAAGTAATGAAACCTACACAAAGTTGCAAGCACAGAAAAGACAGTTAACAACGTGTCTTCTACACATCTATAATCTTGCTGATACAATCTTGTCTAGCAACACTATAAATCACAGGACAGCTTGTTCAATTTGTCCAACAAAAGGCCAAAAAAAGAAGGCACACTCCAGAGCAAACATTTTTGTAATAACGAACCTTGTCATTGTTGGATTGCACATTGGTGATTGTATGAGATCTCAAGTTGGAGCACAGAGAATCAAGGTAGGATCTAAGTACTGCCAAGAAACCTTTGGCTGCTTCCACCTATGTGCTCAGAATATGAGATACAAGTTACGGCCATGACCAAAAATGAAAGTTCCAGAATGCATTAACATGTCTTCTCCTACCAAAAATTCCTATCGCTTAAGAAAAAAAAACTGCAGTAAACATGTGAGGCCAAGGTAAATATTTTATGAGACCAGTGGATCATAAGCTCACACATTCTGTACTTGCACAACCAGGCAAAGTGAAAATAAACATGCCAGATAATTGTCATATCCCACAGTTAAGCAATATTTCATGAAACCGGTTAGCACAGGATCATGGATCATGTAATCTGTACTTGCACGACAACAAAAATAAACTTTGTCATATTCCAGAGGAGATGTGAAATCTGAAGTAAACACAATAACACATTGAACAATAGCAGAATGCACTCTTAAGTTGGGAAGTGCATACTACATATGAAATAAGATGGAAGAAAAATAAAGAAATTATAACAAACTAGGTAAAATTAAGAAACTACCTGCGCATCTGTGCATTCATAAATGGGACGCTTTCTTGCAAGATAACTTTCTCCCACGAGTCTGGAGTGATACAAGCGCAAGGCAGAAAGCAACTCCCGCTGTTGCGGTAGCTGCGGGACTGAAGCAGACTTAACCTGCATGCCACCACGAAATTCAGTGTCATAAACAGCTTATCACATTACTCACGTCATTAACAATTGGTTCTACAGAATCTTTTTTTCCAAAAACAAGTAAATGGTTGAGAAAACACAGCCATCAACAAGACGACAAGCCTCCAAACCAGCCATATTTGTTGAGCGAAACTTAACATTTCTGAGAACTGCATAGTTATAACACCTACTCACACCGCTAGTGTGCATAGCTGATATCCAGAAAGCATAATTTTTCAGGCACCTGATTCTTGTTGGCGTCAATGACCACAGCGTTTGATAGCCTGAACTGTAGATCAGATGACTTGCTCTGCACACCAACCTATAGATGGTAGCACTTGTTAATTGTGGATCAGATAGTCATATTTCCAATAGTTAGTGAGGGGTCAAATAACAATCAAATGTACCAAGGTATACATGGTCATTGTTCAGTTAATGTAGTTTGATGACAATCAAATATTCAAATGTACCAATATCCGTACCAATTTATAAACAACATACTACTAGCTGGCAGCTAGAGCCTAGAAAATAATAAAAAACCAAAAAAAAACACACATACAGGAAAGGAAAAAACAGGTAAACAATGATCAGCTGGTCCCTTGGTCAATCAAAAAATACGCTAGCTGCAATGGGCTGGGAGCCAGTGGGCAAAAAGACATAGTGGACTGGCGTTACTCATTGCCAAGCAAACAAGCTGGATCAACAGCAACATAGCTTGCTGCAGTGGATGAGATTCACAGAAGGGTTTCTAGAGTTCACTTGTGCTGTTTCAACTGAATCACCAAAAACTACGTTATTTTGCGCACCGTACCAAACACTGGTCAACTAAATTGACTGGTTTATTAGGTTCCGTACAATTGTTTTTGAAGCAAGGCAGGAGGACTGCCGTGTATTCAAAAGTAGGAAGAAGTTTACAGGGTGGGGGGAGATGAGGGCCCCTCCCCCCGCAGGCCAAAAATTGAGACTAACTAATTACAAAAGGCGTGTTCCGTATACAATTGTGAACAACCCTACTCCCTCCACAGACCCATCCCCATAAAATAGTTACCCACTTCTAAACCCTCTCCATTAAGCATGCACACAAAAAAAAGATCTATAATATCTAGCCTTTTTTCAATGTTCTCAAGACAAAATAGCAATAAGCTTGGGAACTCACTATGTATGGAACGGGTGCATCCAGAAAATCCATCATGTCATTTGGCAAAACCTGGAAATTAGTGATGCAATAGAGCAGCACATGAAGAGTGAATATAAAGTGTAGCTGTGAAGTTCAGATCTGAGCTCTACAAATGTAGCAAATGAAATTACCGGTATGAGTAGACTCTGCCACTGATAAGGCCGTATTAGAGGTATGATAGACAAAACTGAAGCTGAAAGTAATCCCTGCTCATTAAAAAGTAATCAGAGCATCTACAGCAATTATCATCAATGCTAAATAGATGTTTTTCATCAGCAAATAGACGACCAAAATTCTGTCAATACTATAAAAAAAAAACTTGAAGGAACACACTTCATGCATTGAAGTTGCTTGGAAGGTGCGAAGTTACATATAACCATCTTCCAAACATAGGCCCTCTTTGATTCGCGGTTGTGGTTTGGTTTTGGTTGTAGTTGGAAAAGTTGTTGGCCATTAAAAAAAGACTCGGAAAGACAAAAAAAATTCATTTAAAAATATTTCCGAGGTCTTTGAAAAAAAATCCCACACCGCCTCAAAAAATTATTACAAAATGTTATAGTGAATGGCCTATACAAAAATGAAAAATTCTACAAATTGAAGCAAAACCGTATCAGAATCGCGAACCAAAAAGGTCTCACTCTTCATAATA
This sequence comes from Raddia distichophylla, assembly GCA_005191435.1. NCBI lineage: Eukaryota > Viridiplantae > Streptophyta > Magnoliopsida > Poales > Poaceae > Raddia > Raddia distichophylla. The sequence goes on along the minus strand of SPJY01011014.1, from coordinate 1,890,318 downwards.
CATAACCTAGTCAAAGAAGCATTTATGTATTGCTGCAGGCTATAGCTAATGCGCATGCACAAAATAGCACTTGAGTATTTTAATGTTATTATTCAGTAATAACTCATCCACGGTAATTCTATTCATCTATTGCCATCGCAAAAAATGCTTAGTTAATACACAAGATAAAGATAAATATCAGATTAAATGGTCATCCATGTACCATCAATATAAAAGTGAAATAACAAATGCTGAAATCTATAAGGCAACCATACCAAATTAGAACACACAATAACAATCTGCTTCTCGAGGAGTGCTGCAGCAAAAAGTGTCATTACCTGCAAACAATGTTAATTTTAATATTTTTAGTTTAATTGCAGGTAAATGTTAAAGGCTCCAAAGCAATTTGTAGTTAGTTTCATCGTTGTGCCAGGAGAGGTTAAAACACACACATGGACGTAAAACAATCTATTCATTACATAAAAAATATTGATGCTGATCTAGTGCAAAAGATTAGGCCTCATTATTTTCGCCTTAGCACACTTATCTAACTTATCTTTGACTTTACACCTATAAAGTGAAAGTTAGATAAGTGAAATTAAATAAGGCGAAAAGAATGAGGACTAAATCATGATGAAAGGAAGTATAGTGTATTTTATAACAGACTTGCTGCCACAAAATAAGATAGTGAATCAAAGAACGCATTAGCAGATAGCGAAACAAAGAAGGCATTACCTCATGCCACAAATACACACAAAAATTTCATGTTATCAAATGCCAAAAATGCATCACAACCACTATTGCATCTTGCTCTCTGATTCATTAAAAAAACAGACAACTGATTCTGCAGTAACAAGGTTACATTATGTTCTTACAGGTACAGCATATCCAATAGATACTGAAGAATTTATGCTTTTATTCTGCTAATGTGACAGTGAATGTGTTGTTTAAATATTATTGACAGACTTACAACAAACACGCATGTTAGACACGTGCAGATAATTTATTGGATACAAGTGCTTCTGCATTTTTGGAAGTTATGGTATGTGTCATCCAAGGACTGTATCCAACAATCATGTGTTTAAACTTAAAAAATTAATTAGGTTCTGCAAAGGAAACTTGTCTCAGCATCTCAGGAACAAGTCGGTAATACTTACATGTTCCAACCTGAGGCATCCACATATGGATGCCACAGACCATGTAGATAAAGCAGTTGATTCCTCCTCAGAAAATAGTGCGTTACGCATCTAAAAAAGAAATAGCGTCGCATTCAGCAAATCATTCATAAATTTCATGACACTTTATATGAAGTCATACATCATCACACTAAAGTACGTTGATGGCAGATAAATGCATAGCCTGGCAATGCATCAGCATAAATTACCTCAGCCACCTCTAAGCTTGTATCACATGACTGAAGATCAATAGTAGAACCAGCAATATGAAGAATTGTTTCACCTGGCCGGTGAAACCTTAAAGGATGCAAGTGCTCCAAAGGATGAAAGGTAAGTGATGAACCCCTGTCAGGACACTGCAACTGGTAGTATTGACAAATAACTTGCAAAGATCCATATTTTTTTGCCTGAAGAAATCATTAAGATACACAAATAAATCCACAAATAGAGAGAGAGAAAAAAGAAGCATAATTTTGCATAAATTTCTGAACATGAGACCTTAGCCCATTGAAATATACTGTTGTGCCCAACTAAGTCCCCATGCCCGATGGAAGATGGCTCCTCCAAATCCAATTCATGGGTATCACTTCTGAAATTTACACCTTCAGAAAAAGAATCCTGGGAACTGCAGTAAATGGTGGCAACTTTTGTTATGATTCTAATCAGACACTAATGTTCATTTAAAAATGAGGTCTGCAAATTAAGTTTATGTCAACATCACGATTACAATGTCTTGACAGTTGACACGAGAGTTACAAGATGATTTCAAGTGTTTAGAACTGAGGAGAAGTGGAGCAGTTTCTCTGACAAACTTTATTGGAGTTTAACAGCCATTAACAATGTTTAGGAGCGCCCATTGAACCAAGGAGAGCAATTAGGCTGATAGTTACATTTTAGAAAAGGAAGTCAAAATAACATAATCCGTATCCTCCTAGCGAAAGTAAGGTTTTTTTTTTCCAGCGTGCTGCGGTAATAGTATGCTTGCTAGTAGCCAATTTATGTTGAAGATGCATACCTTGGAGATGATTCAGAACCTTCACAAAGGCGAGATCTAATAAGTGGCAAAATAGTATCATTAACAAAGATATCAAGCTGTTCATCATCTACACTTTCATGGGAAGAATCACCACAATTTTTCTTGGAACCAGATTCATTCTGGGTAACCGCTATAGAATCCAGTTCGTGAAGCTTAACTCCAAATTGATCAGTTGCAGCATCTTCTAAAACAGAACTATCAGAACCTTCTGGAATATTAACTAATTCATCAAGCTTAACTCCAGATTGATCTGTTGCTGCATGTCCTGAAACACAACTGTCAGAACCTTCTGGAGTATCATGCTGAGCAACTGTTCCTATTACCACATCGTTTTGTTCTTCACTGACATGAGAGCAAATTTCTGACCCTTCAGGAAGACTACGCCTCGGAGTATCATGCTGAGCAACCGTTCCTATTACCACGTCGTTTTGTTCTTCACTGACATGAGAACAAATTTCTGACCCTTCAGGAAGATTACGCCGAGTAACTGTTCCTGTTACAAGATCATTATGTTCTTCATTGGCATGAAGACCATTATCTTGTTGCGCATTTTTAATCATGAAGTCCAGTTGGCTCTCTCTAAACTCAGAATTGCTGACCGTGCCAGGCATCTCCTTGGAAGAAACTTCCATGCTTGATTCAGAGGATTTTTCCAGATATACTGTGTTACCATCAAAATACTGTTTTGCTGCTGTAACTCCAGTTTCTTCACAATTATCATCATCTTGACAGGTTTCCTCAGGTGATAATGATGTCAGCACGCTAACACCATCTGTAAGCCATTCAAGCCGTTCTTCCATAAGAATACTGCATAATAGACAACAGCTAATTATGAGATGCAGATACAAGAGAAGTAACATCAGAGTAGAATAGCATCGAACAAATAAGCATTCAGACAATCTGACAAAGAAAGCAAGATAAATCAATCCGATTACAAAAGCTTCTGGGATGTTAAACTAATATTGTAATGCCCCTAAATTAGAACTTTAAAATTTGCACCGGTGTATAACCAAACTAAGACCTTGATGTGCTTTGTCTTAAGAGCCACATGAAAAAAAAACAATCTGATTCAAAAATAAATGTGAATGCAAAGGAAATGATTCATACAAATGTCGAACTTTAAATTTGTAAACAGAAACCTGGCAACTAACATACAATATACGAGTTGTAGTGACAAATTTCTATTTATAGAACCAAAAGAAGAAAATGGATTTGTAAGTTGCCACTGCAATAAAAAGTTCTCAACAACAATGTGGACCAAATGGGCAGCCCAAGATAACTTCTAAACAAAAACTCTTGACATAAGCATTAAACACTGGGAATATTATGACTCCACTCCTACCACCTAAGAAATGACAAAGCAAAAGACAAAGGATAGCATGATCTGAAAAGAGGCTTAGGTGTCCTTTTCGCCATATCTTATCTTCTTCTCTTTGACTTTGTAGGTAGGAAGATAAGATAAGGTGAAAAGAATGACACCTTAGATATCATGAATGTGTAAGATAACATGCCACGATGGTGAGCATTATGCTACCTCTGCAGCACCCCAAAATGCAGTTCGAAGAACGGGAGCCTAGACAGGATGCAATAACACCGGGGTGTAGTTATTACATAACGGCTTCGGCGTGGAAAGATGGGATTTTTATTTGTGAGCATGGAAACCAGCTTTGAAGTCCTCTGTACAATTTCTTCAACCAATACGCAGCATCCATATAATGTGGAGTCATCAGCAACCTGCAATCTCTCAATGATCAGCATCAGTGATCAGCATCCTGGTAGTTAAATGATATAGTGGACAAAAATATGATCATACCTGTAAACGGAATACGAAAGATTGATTGCTTTCTTTGAGCTGTTCCTGAAATAAACAAGATAGAATACAAGATTCACAAACCAAAACCATGAAAAGACTAGCTAAGCTCACTTGCAAGTAGAGCTAAACAAAGGGAACGGATGATGTGACGAAGTTTTAAATCTTAGTGGGCATGGTTGCATTATGGTTTTAGGAGCACTTGATCAATGTGTCAACTGAAAGAAGTGCATCTATTGATTAAAGGAAAAATAAGACAAACAAAGATGAAAAAACAGTCACCTGCCCTAGGAGAATTTCATTCAGCTCACTGAATGAAGGAGTCCGTTCAACAGCATGGACCTAATACAGATGTAAAGATAGGTAAATTGTTTGATTACTCAACAAGCAAGAACTGATAAAAAACATTGAAAGGATGATTCAAGACTTTTAAACAAGTAAAGGAATATAATATCCACTTGATTCTGGTTATGTCTTAATGAGTAGTTCTAGTTTTTTTTTTAGCAAATAGATTCATTGTTGTTATCATCTAACTTTTCTGGTACTGCCTGTTCTCATAGCATAATAAAAAGTCCGAAGGCCTGATTCCAACTATTGTTATCAGTAATTATTGCAAAATCTCATGTTTGCAAGGACTTTGTTTATCTATGCTCCTACTTATGTGTACTGACCAGTTTTTGTATCCAAATCAGTTCATTATTTCCCTAATTTATTGTGCCTTGTAAACACGTCTATGTAAATGGCTGCTATTATGTTATGCAGTTTTTGTATCCAAATCATGTTCACCATTTCCCTAATTTATTCGTTTGTAAACACGCCTATGTAAATGACTGCTTTTATGTTATGTCATCGTGTTTATGACTAGAAACTTAATCCAGCTGGCAAGCTGCAATATTATGAATTGAACCAGGCCAATGTAAAAACACTTCAGATTGGTTAAACAAAAGGTGGCCTATGCAAGGCACACCATGACACACAGCAAAAAACAATATTCACGTGCTATGGTTGCAAACTATCACTGCACATGAACTGAAACCATAAGCGGTATGTAGCACAAATATAGGCAGACCTGTACACCACCAGGAAGGCAGAAAGAGAGGATATCCTTGTATTTGAGTGGAAGAGGCTTCTCTGGAGGGTATGCAAAAAGGACCTAACAAAAAACAAGAAATAATCAGCAAAAGGTATTTTGCAAAAAAGAGAGAAGAAAAGGAAAAGAATGTTCAAGGCTTCAAGCGCGTGAACGAAGGCAACAATAGAATTTTTTGTGGTGGACAAAACAATGAAAGAGGAGGCCCCTTCCCGAATGTATTACTCATCAGATTAAAGAGCAAGCAGGAACAACAATGTATGAGGTAACAACCTGAGGTTCCAAATTCGATATGGCATGAACTTGGTGGTAATTATTGCTAAATATATTTCTTGATTTCTTTCCATCTTCATCATTTCTTCCCAGTGCAATGTTCTCTAGCTCATGGATATCTGCCTGAGGAGGAAGTCCAACAATTACAATGCTCTCAAAGAGATGTGATGGATCTCTGATGCACCTATTTCCCTGTAGCAAAAATTAACTTCTGAGACACACACGCTGCATCCTAAACCATTCACTAATAATAGGATAAACTTTAAGCACAGAATGGGAAGACAACTGCATAAACTTCAAAATACTTTTGAGGAACAGCTCTAGTGATGCATGCATGCTGAATGGGAACGACTTGTTAAAAATTATCGTTTATAATCAATCAGAATGCATCTAAACTCTAGAGCATTGCCACAACATCCCAATCAGTCTAAACATTTTCAAAACGCTAGGTCACAACCTGGAGTAGTCACCCAAATATTAGTAAGTGCATACATTGGATTCCTAAGTTCATAAGTTGCTGTCGAATCAGAATCATTATCTATTTATTTGAGGGTTTCCCAGAGGACAAAGATAATTACTTTGCAACTAACATGGGACCTTTCCACAAGAAGACTAAAAAGATCATACAAATAGTAGAATTCCCATACAAAATAGACTGGTGCAAACCTATTACCCCAAACAAAAAAAATAACAGTATTGATTTTTTAAGTAATTTAATGCTGTTTGATCAGTCATGAAGCATGATTAGCTCCTATGCAATGTGAAGAGCAAAACTAAAACTTAAAGGTGTTCAGCAGCAGGGCTCAACTTGTCCCACACACATAAAGTTAAGAAACATTGCAAATAAAGCGGGCCTGTTCACTGGGCCTTACAAGTGTCATTATGTGATTGTTGATATTAGGTAAAGCAAAGTCAATCAAAACACAAACAGTAAAAGGAAATGGCTGGCAAAGAAGACAAAACTAAGTGAGTTTGAGGCATTAGAGCAGCATAGACATCAAAGCAAAGGCCATTGTGCTGTGTGACTATGCTACACCATATATATACTACTGGAAGAGAATTAAGAAAGAAAGCAAGAAAGAAAAAAAAACAACCCTACAATGAACTGCAAACTCGAGTATTATGCTTGGATATATGACGATATTATGAGAATCTAAGTTAATCAAACAATTAATATCGAAACAACATTTTAATTGAGACTTGTTGCATTCTTTCCTAGAAGTTAGAACTTAGAAGTGCTTATCACATCAATCATTCATAACTCAAAGAGCACGGATTATACCTTAGTTAATTAGTAGGGTATATATTACACCAAACAAATCACACCAGGCAAACATGAAATGCCACATAGGTGGAGTTGTAGAAAGATTCATACCAATGACTTCAGTTGGAACCTGGACCACTGCCGTTTTTGTGTCGTGAGAATTTCTGGATTGTATGGTCCAGACACTTCAGGTGAGTTTGAAAACCCTTTCAGGATTTTTGAAAATTGCTGGTGCAGCTTCTGCATTGGGCTGCCACTCTCTTCTTTGGATGAATACACCACAGAAGGCCGTGTGGACTGCACAGTGACAGCTGAAGCCGCAGCAATAAATGCTCTTGCAACTTCTTCAGTTGTTTGCATCAAGTGTGACGTGTTGAAATTGAGTGCTTCAGATCCATCATTCTTGTCCACCATCCTAACTTCCTGTTACTCATGCAAGAAAGGAGACTGTAATTTCTGTACTGTAACTGAGCTCACAGATATCACATACATCATCAAGAAGAAGGAACTATATCACTAAAGCACTTAACAGTAGCAAAAGGTGGGCAATATAAGATGATCATGAATCCATGATCAAGTCATGCCATCTACCTGGCAAGTAAATCATGCTTTCAGCTGAGTCACCTTAATCTATCTATCCCACATAAATTGGAGAAAAAAAGAAAAGATTTACATCATCGATTATAGTGGGACCAGATTTTAATGCCTTAGATTTAAAAAAGGAGTCCATATGGACTACAATAATAAAATAGATGCAGTTTGAATTCGGAATAAAAAAATTGAAAACGAATCCTTATAAACTATATAATTCAAACAAGAGCAAACAAAAAAAAACATGTAAATTAGAGAAAAAAAAGAAAATATCTACATGATCGATTATAGACTTATAGTGGAACTAGATTATAATGACTTAGATAAAAAAAACAAGTGCATATTGGCAACAATAAAAAAATGGGAGCAATTTAAATTCGGGATAAATATAATAGAAAAGAAGTCCTCATCAACTAAAAACTAGAAAGGAGTTCATATCAACTACAATAACAAATAAACAAATCGGAATTAAAAAAAGAAAAAGTTTGTAACAAATATCAACTACAACAATAAAATAGAAGCAATTTAAATTCGGAATTCAAATAATAGAAAAACGTCTGTACTAATTAAAGACTATGAAAGGGTTCATATCAACTACAATTAAAAATATAAAAGAAATAATATTCAGCAAAAAAATAATAGAAAATGTGTTCGTATCATTATCAACTACTACAAGATTAGAAAACGAGTACATGTCAACATTAAAAGTTGAAATAAAAATAATAGAAACTTATATATTAGCTATATTTAAAAATTAGTAATTTGAAAAAAACATAATATGAATTCATAATAAGATCCATGTTGGCTCTATGAGAGCTTCTCATGATTGATACAAGTATGAATCTTCATATATACAAATCTCTCTAACAGATTGACTCAAATATAGTCGTGCAAATGTGCAGGACGCCTTCCTCGTTCAATAGAACTACACATATTATGTATATGATCTACACAGCCTTGAGTTGTTCGCTTTTAATAGCACCCAAATTAGTGGCATACTCCTTGTACGAGAACAAACAGGCTTTTATCTCACTCTACCATCCAAGCAGATGGTCATAAAGCAACTACTTATCTGTATGGTCAATTATCCTCCAATCAAGCATCCATGTTTCAACCTGGCATAGTGGCTTACTCCCCCGCCCTACCGCACCAGCTTCGCTGCCTCCAACACATGTGCCCTTCCACCGCCGTAGAGACCTCCGTTGGTTGGATCAAGCCCCAGCACAGCTAGCCCCGCGGCACCTCCTTTGCCCATGTGTACTTGGTCTCGGAGATTGGCTCCCCCTAGTGTCACTGTAGCCGGCTTGATTCGGTCAAGGTAAGGAAGGAGACAGGGTAACGCAACCATCAGTATGATCTACACAGCCTTGAGCTTTTCACTTTTAACCACCCAAATTAATGGCATGCACCTTGTATGAAGACAGATGCTGTTGTGTCTCACTCTAATATCCAAGTCCCGGATAGTCGTCAAATAACCACTTGTCTGTACGATCAATCGTCCTCCAGTCAAGCATCCACGCTCCACGATTCCCCTTCAATCCTCATCGTCCGGTCCCCAACCCCGCCGCCCCCACGTCCAATCCTAAGTCCAGCGCCCTTCTGCCTCACGCGCACCGCCGCCCAGACGCCGCAGAGACCTCCCTTGGTCGGATCTAGCCCCGCCGCGGCGCCGCCGCCGGCTCCGCAGCACCTCCTCTGTCCACGTGTGCGCTTGGTCTCTCGGTTCGCCTCCCTCCGGTGTCGCCGCGGCCGGCTTGATTCAGTCAAGGTGTGAGGAAGGAGACTCGGGAGACGCCGCCATCAGTAGGGAAGGGGAAGGACGGAACCAGCTCTAGGAAGAGGAAGCCGCGCGGCGCCGCGGCGCAGAGGGGGAGGAGGAAGGGGCAACGCTCGGAGGAGGGGATCGAGAGAAGGGGGAGAAGAAGGTCGAGGAAGAGTTTCTCACCAGGTGCCGCCGTCGCCGCCTCGCACGAGCTCGATGCCGCCGCGCGCTGGCTGGAGGAGGAGGGAGACTCGGGAGGACGACAAACCGAGGTCGCTCAGGCCCGCCTGGATAGTTTGGGAAGGGTGCGGAATGGGAACTTGGGAAGTAGTCGTATGAGGCTTTTGTTCAGTTTTTTAGCATAAAGTTTTAAGAGCTTATAAAAATACAATAAAGTTGACGAGCTTTAGAAACGGGTGAGCATCGGTTTGTCTATGCAGAGAGAAAATAAATCTTTCAAAACGCAGTGCTGAGTGTAAATGAATTTCATAAAGATTAATAAGTATATAGTCAACATTGTTATAGAGTGTTTGTTTAGATTTAATGGTGGAGATGCTCTCAAAGAACTTCTTTAAAGTCCAGCCCGATGAGTGCGATAGACGACTGAGACCTGAGATAGTATGCAAATATGTCTGGATCGTATGATCAAATGAAACACATCACAGGAGCCAATTTTTAATTTGTATGCTTTATGGACACTTTTACATATACATGAGGAACATGGACATTTCTGATGTACAAACTTCTCAATCAGCATCCATCTAACGAACTACTACGGATATATATACACATATGTACAAATTTGGATATTCCAAATACAAATAAGAATCAGATTAATGTATCGAATATTAATACAAATTAAATAACTACTTAATTAATCAAACTCTTTTTTGCAAACATAACTAGCCAACCGTAGGCAAGTTCGTGCTTCCAAATGTCTTGTTCTTTTTGCATATCGTATCGTTGCGATTATTGTAGCAAATTTTTTATTTTTATACAACTTATATGTTGTCATAATTTGTAACAATTTTTTTGTGGCTTACAGTACTCCTTCCAAAAATCATAAACCTATTTTCAAATTACTTTTTTATAATCTTTAAAGCTCTTTTCTAAAACTCTTAAATTTGCTATAGTAATACACCAACGCGCTAAAAAGAACCAGGCCAAAGTGCCCTTCACGCCGAACGTTGCAGGCACCAGTAGGAGCAGAAGGGCGGACGTGGCGATGTCCCGTCTCTTCTTTTATCTGGGCCACGCCGACGTGGCGAGAAAGCTGCATGGGCCCATGGTGCGATCCAGGGGGCCCACTACGAGCCTAACCGCTAGTCCTGAATCGTTCAGACCCCTCCGCTGTCCAGTCCGTGCATCATGGTCATGGCAATTGACACAACACGCTCTATGCTTTTTTAGTACCATCACCATCAATACGGCACACAGAAAGTGAGAAAACACTGGTTTCTTTCCTTTTGTTTTGATGGAGAAATATCCAGTTTGGCAGTTTCTGCTCCATAATTTTTCATCCATTCATTTTATTTTTGTTGTTTTGAACTGAGCTAACATGTACCAGAATATATAAGTGCAGTCAGCCTGCACAGAAAACCATCCACAGGGCAGAGCTCCCTGCATTTATCGAGTCCAGGATATGGGGAAAAAAACGCCATCTTTCTAAATCGAAAAAACAATCGCTTTCGGCACATGTGATCAACCTTCGGGGGACAAAAAATGTGCGCATAGTGATTACTACTCACTCTGTTCTTTTTGTTTAACAATTTTGATCTTTGTTTTAACCATTTGTCTTATTAAAAAAACTAAAATATTATTTATTTTGTTGTGATTTGTTTTATCAATGAATATACTTTAAACATGACTTATATTTTTTTATATTTGCATTAAATTTTTTAATAAGACGAATGATCAAAGTTGTGTGCAAAAATCAAAGACATCAAATAAAAAACAGAGTGAGTAGTATAAACTGTGCAAAGTGCAAACACATGACAAGACGGTGCGAAGGAATGTTCCTCCAATACATGCCATGTGGTTAAAGAAGTTTCGAAAGTATTTAAAAAAATGATGTCTCAACTTAGAGCCTCAAACTTATTTTTTGTCGCTGTGAGCATACATTGAGCTTACTTGATGAACTTAAAGTTGAGCGAAGACTTTTCTGATAGAATTCAGTTTCACGAAACTGGAAATTGGTTCGAAGAGAAACTTCATAATCATTTGATGCAATGAACAAATTGTTTGCGGCAGCGGGTGATGGGAATAACGTGTATTTTCATGCTATTGCTAGCTCAAATCGTCCGTGCAATTTTATCGTGTCCTTGTTCCATGATGATAACTCCTCAAAACGTAAGACAAGTATTCTCTTTCGATCTTTCAACCCTCGAATGAGAGATTCTTCACTTTTTTGGATGCAATTTTCTCTTGACATTATGGAGAGCACGATGGCACTAAATTTTTTGGACGATGACTTCACCCGCACGGAAGTAGAGCGAGTAAATAAGGACCTCTTTGAGGAGCTCTTTTTCTTTGTTTGTTGGCATGTTTGTCTGCGATGAAATGACAATTTTTCGCTTAGATTCGCAACTCACGTCACCCATAGCTTCCAAAACTCGCTCATAAAATATAGCTTCTTCGTATAAAGAGGGAATGATCCTTTAAAGATGTCATTATTCAGTTGCTTTGTAAGTTAGAACCTGGTTTAATTGTTACCGTTCATTCTCTCTCATTTTTTCTTTGTTCCGGCTCTTATTAGTTTGTGCATAACCTTTTGAGTAATATATGTATGTTGGTAATCTTCGCAGTCTTTTTTTCTAAGAAAATACCTGATGCCACCCCCAAGACGATTTTGTTTGTGATTTAAAAGAAAGAGAAAAGAATGGCAACATGGCCAGCACCATTCAGCCTAATCTGCTAGACAGAGTTCAGCATCGCGTCTTTCCGATTGTTATCCAAATCAGAAGGGAAAAAAAATATCGGGCTCTTTTCTCATGAAAAGGACCGCATTTTCTTTATTCACGAATGGCTAGCATCATCATTAGTGAGCAGCAGTCGTAGCTGTCAAGCACAGTCGTGTGTCGTGGCTTTGTAGCCTATCTCGCTTGGCTTTGCATGAATCCCCAATCAAAGACGCCATATCGGCGTCTCACTGGAATCTGGATGGATGAAGCTGAGTGCCGTGTCCTCCTCCATCTGATGCTATCATTAGCCCATGCGGCCGTGCCTGTCAGGCGGGCGAAGATAACCACTTCCCAGCACTGGCCTAGCAGCCTGGCAAATACGATCGGTTCAACCTTTTTTCGTCAGTCGGGTCTCATTGTCTGACTCAATGGACAGCTCTGTTTGGGGGCACCACAAATTATGGGTTTGTGTGCAATTTGTTTATTGATACTAGTTGATTCAAAAAATGAAATGGTTCATAGGATATATACTTAAAAAATTATGAGTATGATATTGTAATTTGTTTGCAATTCATACTTAAAATGAAGTACATGTCCCGGCAGCATCTAATTAATCAAGCAACAAATCCCGGAAAACTGAACAGTTTTTGTTTAAAAAAGAAGCAATTAATAGATTCTTCATTTTTGCTAAACTGCTTAACAAAACAAGAAGACCATCACTTATGCTACTGATGTTACCTGACCTGTGATGTCAGACACCGATGCCGACCGACCTGCTAATTGTCAAAACCTGCATAAGCAGCGGTTGGTGTATTCCTTGACCATTATTGCTCCAAGGTGAACATTATCATTGCGATATCCTTTGAAGACTTCTGCTTGCATTAGACCTGACCTGTTCCTACTCGTAGTGATGGTATATTGTAGCTTCAACCTTCAAGGTTCAAACCCCCCAACAACTTACAACTTCAGGAGACCCAAAAGTAAATAAAGGGAAAAAATACGTTTGTTAGATAGAAGATAAGGACACCATCAAGGCGCGAACTACATCAGATATGGGTGGTATCACCGAATTTCCGGTAAAGACAGAAGCGAATGGTTTTGCCTAAACTTTCTATGCAGCTAGCAGACAGTTGTTCGGCGACGAAACCGGAGATTGTTGGCGACAAAATCTTGTACTCTTGTAGCTTTGTATCTGGACTGTCAGATATTGACTAGTGCCGACTTGTGTCAGCGTGAATACTTACCGGTACGTAGTCACCCAGAGTTAGTGAATATACATGAACTTATGAGAACTAGTGGGATTAGTAATTCGATGTTCTTACAAATCCAGGTTAAGGAGAAGAAAAAAGATCCATAAAAGGGAAGGAAATAAGTATAACGTCTAAAATCTGAGCGTGGTTGTTCTAAGGCTATGAGCGCAGAATCCTGTCTTTGCTTCTATCGGGCCATCCCGCTGACGTCGCGGGCGACGGACCAGTTGATCCCCAGCATTCGAAACTGGACCGGATGCAATCATGCGCTTCTAGAGGTTATTTTCTGGCTTGAGACTGTTTTGAGGCATTAAACCGCTTGTAGAAGTTTGATCCTTTTTTTTGAACCGCTTGAGAAAGCTTGTTCCCTAGTAGTGACTCCCGTCTTTTTTTCCTCAAAAAAAAAACTGAGCTGAACGGTGGAGTTTAAAATTTGACATTTTTACAAATCGTACGCTCAAGCATTTCATGTTTTTTATTTTTTGAGACTGTTGGATCATTCTCAAATATCCCAACAAAAAAAAATATTTTTTTGTCTCCAAAAGGCATCAAATTTTCATCTTATAAGTCACCGCAAATTAAAGAGGGCTAAATGACGCGTGTGTCGACAACACCATGATGGCCCGTTAGAGATAGCCCGAGTACTCGATCGAGGGTTGTGCCGTTGGCGGGCGATGGCACCACAGAGAGACAACTATTGAGAGGGTTGGGGTTATGGGCTAACGTGTGCCAATGCCACTAGTGTTGTGTTAGGTGGTTAAGAGCATTTTCAGATTGCTGAGCTGAATGAGTAAGATATGTTGAGCTAAAATTTTAAGTTACACTTCAATAGGTTTTTTCAATATGATTTTCAAAACATATCCACTTTGTTTATATTGTTTATAAGAGCTTTAAGAGGTAACTACATAGAAAAAAGTTAAAACTTCAAAATACAAAGCGTTTAGATTTTCAATTGGCGTAGGTTTAAGGCATGCTCTCCCTATCTTATCTTATTTGACTTATCTTGTAATTTCAAGAGCATATTTTCCCGCATCTAGTCTCCTAGTTCTCTCTCCCCACCTATGACCCTCTCTCACAGCGGAAGATGATGTTGCGACGTTGTCACTAACTCACTGATAGCGCCGCACACGCCTCTGCTCTACAACATCGTCACTGTGTCGCCACATTCTTATGCGCCTCGCCACACCATCGCCGATGTTATGCCGTTGTGCCTTCCTTGCTCTTTCTCCTACGGTGACCCCTCACCTAGTTCTCCTCCGGCAACATGAGCGACGAACATGGAGCATCGAGAGAGATGGAGGAAGGAGTTGGCAACACAAGAGATAGAGGAGGGCAGCGGATAGGGAAGGTGGAGGAGGAAGGGGGTGCCATCACCGTTAGACTGCATCATCCCTTAACATGTGTGGCGGCGTTGTCATCAGACTAGACACGTGCAAAGGTGTAGGAGAGCAACATTGGAGATGAGTGTAGAGGACATAAGATGGAGGACCACGTCAATATTAAAGGAGGAACGACTCCAATGGGGGAGAGAGGGAGATATAGAGGAGGAGATGGTGGTGATGGCGGGCCGACAACCAGCGGCAATGACAAAGTACAAAGAGGAAGAGAGATAGAGGGAGTGTGAGAAAGATAGGTTGGAGAGAGGGGAGAGATTAGAAAGAGGGCGATGTGGACGCCCAAGTGTTTGTCATGTTCGCGAAAAAACACACACGTGAACGCCACACTAGTAAAAACCGTAAAAACGTACAACCTAGACCTCTGACTTCCTGCTTTCTCATGCGTCTTCTGTTGTTGGAGACCTCACCAGCGCCACCCTCCCCCTTGGTCAGGGATCGGGGGGTGGGTTTCTTGTGCCTCCCAGTCTTAGAGGGAGGTATAGAGATGGCAACTTGGCAATGGGGAGGAGATCAGGGGGTGAGACGTGGCAGAGGGGTGGGAACGATTGAAGGTGGTCAGGGCAGATCAACACATGGAGCCCTGAGTTAGGACGGGGTGAGGATAGTGTGGCGGTGGGAGGATGAGTGGCGCGATGGCGATGACGGTTCCAATTACAAGCGATGAGGAAGAAGAAGAAGAAGAGGGCAATAGGAGAGCTGTCGAAGGGGGGGGGGTTGTGGGTGAGGAGACGGATCTAGGAGGGATATGTCATCGCTATATAGCACCACCTAATTGGATAACTTATTTTTCGAAGCTAGTGAACCGACCATCATAATTCGTATGGGTCATTGTTCCACTCGCCGAATATACATATATAGGAATGAAGAAAATATCAATGGCCAAAAACAGTCTAAACAATTTTAAAAACCATCGAAACAATTTATTCTCAATGGCCCACCGTCGACAATAGGTCATCCGGTCGATCAGGTGGATGAGTAGCTAGAATAGTAATCTCGATGGCCTACCTTGCAATAGTCGATCAAGAGTGTAGGCAAAACCAGCCGTGATGTCACTTAGGCCTTGTACATTTCAGCTTAACGCAGCGTAGCGTAGCGTTTCAACAAAATTTGAGAGTCTTTAAAAAGTGGTTTAAATATTATAAAAAATAATTAAAAAATAGTTTTAGGATCTCTATGAGAACTACTAAAAACCCGAGAAAAATCGTTACAAATTATTACACCAAATAGACTATATAAAAAAGATAAATTTTACTGAAACGCTACACTAAGGTGAAATGTACATGGCCTTAATGTCTAATTGTGCGTCTCTTGACCACCGAAGGAAGGCCGAGCTTTCGTGTGGCCTGCCACAGGGGCCTGGCTGGCCTTGGTGGTGATGCAATGCCTTTGATGCGTCGACAAAGCTTCCTAAACTAACGATCAAAGCCACCACATCAATATTAGGACCTATCTTATCTTAACTAGTAAACGTTCATGTGCACGTACCATGGTGTGTTTGACCATGGAGAAGATGCTTTAGGGATCAAAACCTTATGCAAGGAAATTAAGGATCACTAATTTAATTCTGATGAGCATTTCAGGAGGATGGAGTAATTTGGAGGTTGATCCAACTTGAGATATGAGTTATGACTTATGAGTGATGTATGAACGAAAATGGACCTCAAGTTGTTGTTTTATATGTTAGACTAGCCGCCGGCTGCACTACATTAATCATGCAATGTCATCGCTTACGTAAATCGCATGCCTCCAAAAGTACGTCATGTTCCCGCCAAAACTACTATAAAATCCTCCACTGGCATAGTGGTAGTCAGTCACTCAGTCGTCACATGCCATTGCTAATTTGCTAGCTACGGCCTACGAGGAAGCTCGTTTCGTTTGCTCTCGGCCACACTCGCCGGTCGCCGCCGTGTGCACTGCAATGTCGATCTCCGGTCAAAATACGCCTTATATTTTGGAACGGAGGGAGTAGTATGTTAGACTAGCCGCCCGGCTGCGCTACAATCATGCAATGTCATCTCTTACGTAAATCGCATGCCTCAAATACGTCACGTTCCCGCCAAAACTACTATAAAATCCTCCACTCGCATAGTGGTAGTCAGTCACTCAGTCAGTCGTCACATGCCATTGCTTGCTACGGCCTACGAGGAAGCTCGTTTCGTTTGCTCTCGGCCACACTCGCCGGTCGCCGCCGTGTGCACTGCAATGTCGACGCCTTCTGCTCAAGCTACGGTGGCTCCCCACGTCGTCGAGGACCGCCGTGGCGCGCTGCAGGTGCTCAGCGACGGCACGGTCCGCCGCTCCCCGCCGCCGCCATTCCCGGCCGGCAACGACGACGGCAGCGTCGAGTGGAAGGACGCCGTGTACGACGCCGGCCACGGCCTCGGCCTCCGCATGTACAGGCCGCGCCAGGACGCCGCCGTGGCGGGAGAGAAGCTCCCCGTGGTCGTATACTTCCACGGCGGCGGCTTCTGCGTCGGCTCCTACTCCTGGCCGAACAACCACGCCGGCTGCCTCCGCCTCGCCGCCGGTCTCCCTGCCGTCGTGCTCTCCTTCGACTACCGACTCGCGCCGGAGCACCACCTCCCCGCCGCGCAGGAGGACGCCGCCGCGGCCCTACTCTGGCTCCGCGGCCAGATCCTCTCCGACCCGTGGCTCGCCGGAGTGGCCGATTCACGCCGGGTGTTCGTCTCCGGGGAGTCTGCCGGCGGCAACATGTCACACCACCTCGCGCTACGGTTCGGCACGGCCGGGCTCGCGCCGGTGAGGATCGCCGGGTACATCCTGCTCATGCCGGCGTTCCTCTCGGAGGAGCCGACGCAGTCGGAGCTGGACACGCCGGATACGGCGTTCCTGACGCGCGCCATGTGCGACCAGGTGGTCCGGCTCTGCCTGCCGGCCGGAGGCAGCAAGGACCATCCGCTGCTGAACCCGTTCGGCCTGGGGAGCCGGAGCCTGGAGCACGTCGACGTCGGCCGCATGCTGGTCGTCGCGGCGGAGGGTGACTTGCTGCGTGACAAGAACGTGGAGTACGCGGAGCGGATGAAGGCGATGGGGAAGAACGTGGAGCTCGTCGTCTTCCCCGGCGAGGAGCACGCCTTCTTCAGCGAGAAGCCGCTGTCAGAGGCCACCGGCGAGCTGGTCCGTGTCATCAAGCGCTTCATTGGGCAGGACGGGGAGGAGTAGGGACTAGGGAGTACATGTAATAACGTAATAATGCATGCGTGTGCTGCGTGCACATGCACCGTCGATTTGTGGCGTCTAGCTTGTTTTGTTCTCGTATTCCATGTGTACCTGGCTACATGCACTCAGAATAATCATGTCGAAAGGTTTCCAACTATAAACATCTAAAAGTGGACATTAAAAACATGTAATGTTCCTATGTAATAAACGAAAAAAGCTAATTTGCAGGTGCCCGCGCGGGGCCAAATCGCGCAGGCGCCGCTCTCATCTGTTCGATCAGCGGATGGATCTGATCCGCACGCTGCGGAAGGAAGCGGGTATGAGCTGCCTAGCCAGGCGACGGCGACGTTGTTAGTTGTATACGGTGACGTTGTTAGTTGTATAGATTCATTTGTTTTTCATTTAAATTTTTTTATATCTATTTTATCTGGAGTCAAAATTGCGTAGAAAAAATTTCATAATTCTTTTAAAATCCTAATCAACCCATTTTAAATACTTTTCTATTTTTTTGATTTTTGATTTTTTTGTAGGTAATTTGTTGTGTATTGTTTATTATTGATTTTATTTTGTTTTTTTGTAGGTAATTTGTTGTGTATTGTTTATTATATATATATATATATATCGTTATAACTTCGTATAGCATACATTATACGAAGTTATACGAGAACAATGTATATAGTCTACTGTAACAATAGGCTAACCCAATTGAAGCAATAAACTAGACCCAATTGAAACAATGTCTTGTTTGATGGAACAACATGTATACTTATTGGAACAATGTATTAGGAAACTGGAACAATAGGCTATACGAACAAAGTATACAAGTATACAAAGTATACAAGTTGTTCCATCAAAACAAGACTTACAAATAAAACAAGACAATTGGAACAATAGGGCTAATCCAATTGTATACCTACTGGAACAGTCTATCATGTTTGCCATTGAAATATTTAGTTTAGCCTACTGGAACAATATGTTCAGGTTGCCGAAACAAATAATTTTGGCTATTGGAACAAGTAGTTTTGCCATTCGGAACAATTTGGTCTGTAGGAAAATAAAAAATAAAAAAATTTAAAAGTATTTAAAATGAGTTAATTGTGATTTTAGATGAATTATGAAATTTATTCTATGCATTTCGGACTCCAGATGAAATGGATACAAAAATGAGAAATTTAAATAGCAAAAATGAAACACACTTTTTTTC
>SPJY01011014.1:1793067-1869272 GCA_005191435.1 Raddia distichophylla | reverse complement strand
ATAGCATTTGCTGCTACTGTAAACTCACTGTTCACTCCACAACAATGTTATTTGCGAACTCTTGTCTGAAAGATTTATCCAAGTTCTTCATACCTTGCTTGGTAATTTCATGGGGTCGTTCAAGCTTTAAAGAAATATATCAATGGAAGAAATTTTTTAATATATTAATTTTCTTTCCTTTTGTATTTGTGCACATATCAATTACTTGCCATTTAGGTTGTCATGCAGGACTATAATGTTGAGATGTACCTCCTTTCTTACCTTCTGTGTCACTTGTTGTAGGATTGTGTGAGTCGTAATAACTTCGTATAGCATACATTATACGAAGTTATACGAGAGCAGAAACTAACCCAGCATACTTTGTAACCTCAGGCCAATCTTGGGAGGCTACAACCTACGAGGAAGCATATAGTTTATGGTTAGCAAAATTAATAATAACTTGCATATAAAAGCGGTCGAGACTTGAGAACAGCTACTCTGGTAATGTTATTCTACTTACAGCGGCAATTGAAGGACTGCCATCCTCACCAGGATGAGGATGGGTCACATCAGCACCAAATATAATCGTAGGTCTGTCAGTAACCAGAGGAATACGCCTTGATACTGCATCCACCAGTACAGTGTTCCGGCCCCCAACCTTACAACATTAAATGACAACAGATTCAGGAAATATAAATTATGAAGTAAAACCAAAATTGGAGCACATTAACCTTGACGTTTATTTTCAGGGCAAGATTTGCCAGAATTTGTTTGTTCATTTTGAACACCTGCTTTGTACAACAGCATTGCGAAACTATTCCAAGATCAATTTCACACACACGTTTCAAATCACCTAGCATACAGGGAGACAAATAATGTTAACAAAGAATACCATGTGCACAATAATGCATGAGTCAATATGTAGGAAGCAGAAGGATCGTAATACAAACATACCATAAAGTGATCCATTGTTATCAGGAAGTATTCCTATAAGCAAATCAAGTTCCCTGCGCTGGGTCCAAGAACATTCATCTTGTCATGGTACCTAGCTTTCGACGCTTGCTCCACTTGATCAGGGCGTGCATTTAGAGGTGGAAGAACAGGTTCCAGGGCAAAGTCCTATGATGAAACATGATATTGCTCACTTACAGTTATAGATGGCTAGATGAAAGTACAAAGCCTACATTTCATGCTGATGCTTTTATATATGGATCTTGCCGAGCTTCCTTCATGCTGGTATGCGAGTTTTGCCGGAAGTATGTCAAAAGTACTTGCCATTCTTGAGGCTTGGCACATGAGAGCAAGTTCATGACAGAAACCCCAAACAACATTTTCTTGCACATTACGGGCAAAATTGACGCATATCCAGCTTCTAACTTTCCCAACGTTTACCATTTTCTGAACATGAAAATGGGAACACATTAAGGATTCAGACAGATTCAAAAAAGCATCTTTTCAATTAATCTACAGCGCTATTTTTCCCTATTGGTCTGCCACAACAGTATTAATTGTCATTCATCCAAGGTATCAGTTCATGTTTCTCAATGACGCAAGACATGTTTAATCTAAGATATCAATTAATGTTTCTCAATGATGTAGGACAGATTTACACCATGATGAAATTAGAAGCCAGGGATAGACCAAATGCTTGACAGCTAGAGTGGCTATATATATTTGGAACACTTGAATAGATTAGCCAAAAAACCGGGTTTAAACCGAAACCAACTTACAATTCACTTTGAGTTTCGGTAGATTTGTGCACCTACCAGTGGTTCAGATGGTTTGGTCATATTTTAGATTCATGGAATCATCGCTGTGGTTCTTGCAGCGTTGTAAGTGACTCAGCTCTTACACAACCAGCTATGTTAGTAACATTTCATAGTTCTTCCTTCTTTCTTGCCTAAGATAAGTGCTGTATTCAGTTTTTTCTATGGTAGCGGCTCAGTTGTCAAAGAACAAACCCCATTCCATATATTGGAGCCGTCGGTTCCACTGGAAGGAACTTGAACGGTTTCAATCTTATGGCCATTATGTGTACAATTCTTCATGTTAGAGTGATCATATATATACTTAACAGATGCCCCTTGCAAACCTGAATTCTTTCCTTCACATTTTAGGTGGTGTTTGGTGATTCTCCTCTTATCTAAATGGTCATCGGGTCCAAACGGCACTCCACACTAACATGGCGGGGGCAGGGGTAAAATGGATTGCCTGCATATGAACTGCGGAACTTTATAACACTAGCGGGGGGCCAGTTTTACCAAGTTCTGTTGTATGAACTCAATGCAGCATGATTTACACAAATGTACCAGTGAAACCCATAACGTATTTTTTGAAATTTCTTTTCAAGACAGCGATTACAATATATTGAGAAACATTATGGAACACACCAAAAAGTTTTAAAGCCACTTTGGAACAAACTCCCAAAACAATGTTTACGTTGAGCAACACCAATTCGACAATTTTAAAACTTTATCCTTTTATGGTCAACAACATGAAGAGTTACCAGGCACCTTTGCCATTTTACAGTCAACATAAAAAGCATTGAGTCTGTTTCTCCTTCCAAACACATTTACTTGATTCCTAATGTGAACGGAGAACGGGCGCTATGCCACTGCTGGATAATCTGACGAGGTAATAGTGGTGTGAAAAATCAAGAAAGGTATCTAGGTAACTGTATAGATGTGTGATTTTGATGCCTCCACTGTCCACATCCAAACATCTTTAAAAAAAAAGGTGAGGTCTTAAAATTATAGTTTTACCTTTCAGGTGCATCAAACAAGTATCAGTGATATCGTTAAACTCCAGATTTAAAACCTTCAATTTTTTAAGACCTGCAGAACATCACACAACTCGTCAATGATCAATCTGCACTCAAAATAAAGGAATCTTTTTTTACTTAATAACACGCAAAAGGGGTAAATTGAAACCCCCCCGCCAAATTTCATTCATCACAAAACCTTTACATAATAACCACCAAAACATGGAATCAAATAATAAACCGCAGATCAACGGCAAGGCCAGGAACAGAATCATATCGATGGTCAAAGGAGGGAAAGGGAGATCGACTCAGGGAAGCGTACCATTGCGCCGCGGGAAGTATAGGTTGTACTTAATGTCCTTCTCGGTGGCGGCCTTCTCAGCGGCCTTGTCCTTGGCCTCGGCGACGGCAACCTCAACGGCCTCGGCCTCGGCCATCTTCTTCCCGACAACTTTGGTGACAGAGGCCTTGTCGTCCTTGTTACCGGCGAGGTGAAGGATCGCGAAGTAGTTGGCCATCGCAGCGGCAGCGGTAGACCAGCGACCGGCCCGCCGGCCCGCCTGGTTCTAACACTAAACCTAAGCCCCTCGGCGACAGTCGCCCTCGGCGGCGGCAATGACGGCTGGAAGGCGGGGGAGCGAGAGGGGGCGGCGCCGGCGGCATGGGAGAGCGAGAGGAGAGGCGGCGGCGCGGGGGAAGCCAAATCGCGCGGCGCTAGGCATGAGGGAGACCGGGGGGAGGGACAGCAGTTGCGCACTGGATGCCCGGATGCGCATAGCGCGTCCTGCCCGTCGATATTAGATCAGACGGCTGTAAAAGGGCCGACGGACTTTTTGACGGAAGAAGAAATCATATTCTCTTTATTATTAGTATATAAAGATAAAGATATAGATTGATTTTACAATCCACCGCCATTTTTTCTTAGTACTCCAGTAGAGAACAGATATGTTTGTTGAGTTCTCATAACGTTTACGTTGTCTTTTTCTTCTTCAGGAAAGGCTGCCTTTCCTAAACGTGCACATCTTCGGCAAATAATTCTTCACTTGCACGTACACAAAGTCGAAGAAGTGCACCGCATGCAAGCCCGTGGGCCGAGCCACGTGGAGGTCGTCCTCTATGGGTGAAGCCCAACGTCAGTCGCACAAAGCCATCACCTCGATTCTGATTCGATTCCTGCCCATTCAGGTTATCGAATGTTAGAAAAAACAACAGAATAAATTCGTCAAATATAAATAAAATAGTAAACTCAACTCAGTTGCTCGCCGACGCCGGTAATCTCAGTGTGTTTAGCAGACACAGTTCGAGCGCACGAAGCGTACCTGGGCTAAAGATGGCAAGTGGTCGTGTCATAAATCATGATCAGACCGACACGACAAAGCACATGTTATTTTGGGTTGGTAAGTCTTGGTCTTAAATGTGTGAAAAAAGGCGTTGCTTTTTACTCCCTGAATTTTGGCTTATAGTGTTCTTGACCTTTGCTCGAAATTTGAATGAAGAGTGGGCATATAAACATGATATTAAATGAGTAAGTTGTATTGTAGAGATAAATGAGTTACTTGTTTGGTAGCATGTTTTCTAAAGGGTTAATTGCATCCGTGCTATTATTAAGTGTCCATTTCACAATAAATATCATTATAAAGCTGGTATTGCCGCTGGTGCTATTATAATTTCAAATCTATTGTATCCATACCATTTTTGAGCTTTGACTAGTCAATGTGGACTTTTATAACCCTCTGTCCCCTTCAAATTTAAAAGAAAACAACACTTCCCCGTCTTCCTCCTCCCTTCTATCTTCTTCCCTAGCTCGAGCGAGCTCCTCCAGCAGCGCCCTCTTGTGCTCAACGACCTCCCCTTATGGCTTCTCCTGACCCCCTGCACTGCCTCTGTCTCCCTCTCCGGGCAACTTGTGCCGCCTCTGCCTCCCTCTCTTGTCGGCCACACTACATCATGCTTCGATCAGCTCGCTTCTTGCCTCCTCTAGTCATTCGCGCCGCCTCCACCTCCCGCTCTAGACATCCGATCCATCTGTGTATTGTCCTATGGGCTACTGATATTTTTTTAATGTTTAGGTTGTAAAACAACCGTAACAAATTAAAAGGTAATATTATCAAATATACATCACCACCGTTCTTCCTTTCTTGTATTTTTATGATCCATGTCCGATGTTAAAAAACATTGTTTTTAGGAGTATTGCGATTCAGTTCCACAGCTATATAACATGCCCCTAGAGTGACCCAGATTTTTATTGACCAGATTTAAACCCGGATTATGGGCCTCACAACCAAGCACCTTAATATTGCCCTATGGACAATTTTTTGTTAAAAACATTATTAGAAATATATATTTTATAACACATACGATCATAAATAAAATATTGGATGTATTGTAAGACGATAAAGACAGTTTTATGCAACTTACATGAATACCTAGTTAAATGCAGTTGCTCAGTTGGGAGATAATGCTAAATTTTCTAGTCTGTTTTGTATAAGAACAGTACCTGCCATAACATCTAATTTTGCAAATGAAGCCACCACATCCTTGTGGTAACATCTCACAATGTTTCCTTTTCTTTTC
The DNA here is from genome assembly GCA_005191435.1 of Raddia distichophylla. Classification (NCBI taxonomy): domain Eukaryota; kingdom Viridiplantae; phylum Streptophyta; class Magnoliopsida; order Poales; family Poaceae; genus Raddia; species Raddia distichophylla. The sequence goes on along the minus strand of SPJY01011014.1, from coordinate 1,863,958 downwards.
GTAAAGAGGTCTACGTAGTCCCTTTTAAAAATACGGTAGTTCTACACTTGTACGGCATTTCCTGCGGGAAATAACAATTTTTTAAGCAAAAGACAAAAAAAAAATTACCTACTCAAATGTGAGGGGGTAGAATCGCAACTCGCAAGTTCGCAACATATGACATGATCACATGAATACATGATAGGTAACACACTAAAACATCATAAAATGTCCGCAAATCACAACCAACAAGCACTTAAAGTTTTTACTCGGTTTTTGACCGAGACCGAGTAATCAACCGAGTTGGCCCTTCTCGACTTGGTGGGGCGGCGAGTAGCGAATACTCGGCGAGTACCGATTTTTAGAACCTTAATTGTAAGACGATAAAGACAGTTTTATGGAACTTACATGAATACCTAGTTAATTGCAATTGGTCAGTTGGGAGATAATGCTAAATTTTCTAGTCTGTTTTGTATAAGAACAGTACCTGCCATAACATCTAATTTTGCAAATGAAGCCACCACATCCTTGTGGTAACATCTCACAATGTTTCCTTTTCTTTTCGTAAAGAGGTCTACGTAGTCCCTTTTAAAAATACGGTAGTTCTACACTTGTACGGCATTTCCTGCGGGAAATAACAATTTTTTAAGCAAAAGACAAAAAAAAAATTACCTACTCAAATGTGAGGGGGTAGAATTACAGGAAGCGGATCGAGGCAGAACATTTTAGGAGCCTGGGCACAATGCAACTTACACATAGACTATGTGCATAACACAACCAATTTTAAGACACGAAATTATTTGTTTAACTCAAATCATTGTCCAACCAACGCCAATATTAAAGATTGAAAGAAATAAAAAGAAAGTATATCACAAATACCTCGATAAAAAACCCTCTTTTCTGCAAACCGGTTCTTATCAATGAAAAGCCTTCTTATTTCTGCAAATTTAAAAACACATCACAACAAATAAATTACTAAATAGTAATCATCATCTTTTGTACTTCATCATCAACAACACCATGGTGTTGATTGGACAATTATTCACTTATGTTAGGCCAACCATACAGAGCTTAACAAGGGAGTGTATTCTCTCCTGGATCGCACTTGCATAGTTATGTGACCAAAAGCATTAGATTTGACGATGCATTAGATTAATTGACCAAAATATGAAAATTCCAAAGCAAAAAATCGTCTTCCTTCCGTGACCGCAGCACAACAATTCACCTTCACATCAGAATTCAGAAATCACAGCACCCGCCCATGCATATATTTAAATCTAAATATTTAACACTCACAGTTAAATTAAGCACCAATCTAAGGCAAGTAGAAAATCACAAGCAATTGATTGAAGAGGACAAGCTGACCCTATTGCAGTAAGGCGCACCGCCGACGCGGGTGTGGAGCGACGGGCTGACGGGTGATGCCGTTGGTGTTGTGGGGGCGACGGGCCCATGGACACAAAAGGCCACTGTGCCCAAGGAATTTTCTTTCCACAGCTAGGTTTGTTTGAGTATGTTGTTGCATAATATTGACTAAGGGGTACGATGGTCGAGAGCGTGTATGTAAAAATTGAAGACTTTGCCAATTGGCAGCGCAGTAGCTTGTTGTTGTATAATACCGACTAAGGAGTACGATGGCCGAGAGCGTGTACGTAAGAATTGAGGACTTTGTCAATTGGCAGCGCAGTAATTATTGGTAGTCTACTAGGCGATTGTTGGCTTTACCGATGCGGGATTGAAAATGAACATGGTGAAGCGGGAGAAGGTAGTTCAAGGGAGGAAGTTGAGCGGTGCGCCGTGGGTAATAACAATTGTAAAACTAATTTAAGGCTATTTGGATGTACCAGGTATCGACAAAATGGAATTTGACATACATACGAAATATTTATATCAGAGCAATAAACATCGATTTAGGAAAAACACTATCAAAATATTGCACGGAAAATCCTATTCATGCCCCCCTCCCCGAAGTAAATAAATAACACTCGAGGGACCTAATTCAAAGAAGCATGCCATGTATATTTTCAAATAAAAATTTGAAATGAACCACATGGATTGGACTTCTAGGTGGGCCCAGATAGATTCCCCCACGAAAGGACTCCCCTACCCCGCAGACTCTCCCACCTGCGCAGCGCTTTGATCGCGCGGACCCACCCCTGCCACGCAGGCGGAAATGACGCCTCCGCCCATCAAACCGTTCAAATCCAGTGTTCAAACCGTTCGAATCCCGCAATCTCTCTCCTCTCTCCCTCACAGTGCTCTCTCCCTCCTCGCGCCGCTCTCTCTCTCCCCACCGCATCTCATCGCATCGCCGCTCCTCCCGCCGGGACGCCGCGCTCTCTCTCGCGCCGCCTCTCTTCTCTCTCTCCTCCCCGCGCGCCGTTCGCTCTCTCCTCTCCGCGTCGCGCCGCCGCTCCTCCCGCGGGGTCGCCGCGCGCCCACGCCACTGTTCGCCTCGAGAGAGGAGGGAGTAAGAGGAGAGAGAGCGCTGTGATTGTGAAGGAGGCGAGGCGCCGACGCCGACGAGAGGTGTGGGAGTCGGCCAGTCGGAACTCGGGAGGAAGAGGAGGCTGCTTTAAGATTTGGAGGAACACGTGGCAAACATCCGCACAGAGCCTCATGGGGCTGGTTTGCCGCTACGCTAAGTTATTTTCCGAGAGAAGAAGCGCCAAGCCAATTTCGCCATGAGCCCACTGCTCCGAGCAGCAGCGGCCGCTGCCGCGTTCTAGCCGGAGCTCCGACAAGGCGCCGCCACATCTCTGTGCTCGGCCGCGGGCGCCTCGTGCTCGCCGCCGCCGCGGACTTTCGCGGCGAGGCCGGTTGGGAGCGGCGGGTGCTAGGGTTTCGGCGAGATGAGCTACCGGAAGGGGTCGAAGGTCTGGGTCGAGGAGAAGGGGGAGGGTTGGGTGGAGGCGGAGGTGGCGGAGGCGAAGGAGCGGGCCGTCGTCGTGCTCACCAGCCAACGGAAGAAGGTGCCGCGGTCTCTTCTTTCTCTGGCTCTCACTGTCGCCACATTCCGTGGGGTTTAAGTTTGCGTTGCGTCCTTTGGAATTTTCTATGGATGCGAGTGTGGCTTCGGGTATGATCATGGAGGCCATATTTGGTGTTGGGTTGGTTCATTTTTTATTGAGTTTGGAGGTAGACCGGTTCATTTTTTTGGTATTAGTGAACTGAGGTTGTTAACAAATTTCAATATACTATTTCGAAATAATCGCGAGTTGTTTCGGTGATTTTTTTTGGTGAGGGGTAAAAGTCGATACAAATTGTTGGAAGTAGTGCAAGTGGATATATAATTTGAAACTATTCCTATACTGGTATAAATTTCTACTTGGTTATGGAGGTTCACTGGTTCGTTCGAGGGGAGAATTTTATCCCAGATGATAGTATTCACATGCAATTGTGCTGCGGCGATAATTTGATTAAACCCGAAATCCTTAACCACTTGATTTTAATTTTGTTGAGTTGATACTTTTTTGACTTGTGCTATCTAAGAAGTAGTCTCAAGCTATTCAACTGGAGTACGTTTGGACAAATTCTATGGACCTTTTGAACACACTTTATGTGTTATGCTAGTTAACCTGGACTGCTTCTGCTGTGAAATTTGAATCATGATGGCAGCTACGATCTATATCTTTTTCATAGATGTACATTGTTTTTTACAACTGCCAAATTTCGAGTTCCTTGTGCCATCAGTTCATTTTTTATTTTTATTGTTTGAATTATATTTGTGTTGAGTTGCTTGTTTGTTTTGATGCTACGGACTGTCCGTTTCCAATTAGATTCTGTTTAGTTGTATGAAATCTAGCCTACTTTCAAAATGTCTATTGAAATTATAAAACAAAGGTTTTGTTTTAATCTCTCATCCGCTCACGCCCTTTAAGCGAATTGAGACTTGCATTTATGTCTGAATTTTAGTCCATACATGAAAGAACTGAAGTACTTTTCTATTTGATCAAATTTTGTTTACATCAGGATTTGTTGCTCAACATAACTAGCTGATTATTTTTTTTATAAAAAATATGTCTTGGTTTTCTTCGTCTTGATGGAAATTTGAAATTTCATTTGATTAGTTTCCTTCTTTTTTTTTTTTGCTTTCAGATTACAGTTTGTCCAGATAAATTGTTGCCTAGGGACACCGATGAAGATCTTGGCGGGGGACATGTCGATGACATGACCAAGCTGACATATCTTAATGAGCCAGGTGTTTTATATAATCTAAAGAGAAGATATGCGTTGAATGAGATATATGTAAGTGGTTCATCAACACAGTTTTTATTGGTTGAGTGGCTACCATACCAACCTAATTCAAACGTTGGTGAAAGGGCCCTAGGCGGGAAAAATTCCTTAGGTGGCCAAGGTGGGAGACTGGGGCCTAGCGCCTAGGTGCCACCTAGGGAAACAGTATGGAAAGCAGAACTATTTACCCATACACACTGTTTTTTTTGGTTGAGTGGCTACCATCCCAACCTAATTGAAACATTGGTGAAAGGGTCCTAGGCGGGAAAATTTCCCTAGGTGGCCAAGGTGGGAGACCAGGGCCTAGCGCCTAGGTTTCGCCGAGGGCAACTATTTACCCAGGAATCCCTATATACATGTCAGTGCAAAATTTATTTACTTGAAGTTATGCATGTTTCCATAATGATGATTTGCAGCCAGTGGCATGCTAATATTAATAGGAATTCTGATTATTGTGTTCTGCTCTATCCAGCTCATCTGATACCATGCAATTCTATATGAAATTAAAGAACTAATGATTGATGCAATGCATAATTTTTTCCCCATACAGCTGAAGTTACTTTTTGACTATAAACTCACAGTGTCTACTTCGAAAAATCACTGCTCCACAATTGTCATGTTTAATCATTAATGATGATGTAACATCACTTTTTTAGTAACGTGAGTCTGTACACTCAAGTGACAATAAATACATGTACCTTTTGTTTTGCTGCTTCAGCTATATCCTACTTTTATGACTGTTTTTCTGTTTGTCATTTTGTGAGATAGACGTACACTGGAAGCATCTTGATCGCTGTTAATCCTTTCACAAGGTTGCCTCACCTGTACAATGAGTACATGATGGAGCAATATAGGGGTGTCCGATTAGGGGAGTTGAGTCCACATGTTTTTGCAGTAGCTGACTCATCGTACAGGTGGGGTTTACATTTTGATTCAGTTCTAATGCCTCTGCACCCCTGTCTATTTATATAATTTGCTCTGTTAACATTTATCAAGTTAATGTAGGGCTATGGTGAATGAATCCCGAAGCCAGTCAATATTGGTTAGTGGTGAAAGCGGTGCTGGCAAGACTGAAACAACAAAGCTTATCATGCAGTATCTTACATACGTTGGTGGCAGAGCTGCTCACGATGATCGAACAGTTGAGCAACAGGTTCTTGAAGTAAGTCTTTTGCATTGTTATGTGCAGAAACTATGTCGTTCCACTTTTGGTTTTGTGAAATATTTGATTTCTGTGCCATAATGTTGTGGTGTTATCTTATAAGATGTTTATTTGTTTGCCCCCACCAGTCTAACCCTCTCTTGGAAGCCTTTGGCAATGCAAAAACAGTCAGAAATGACAACTCAAGGTGACGTCTCGTTCTTACAATGCACAATGTTGGGGGTCAATTGTAAATGGTTTGGATGTGTCCCTCACTTTGATAATAACTGTTGATGTGTTGATTGACAATAAACATGATGTTAGTGAAACGTATATGTATTTTCAGAATATACAATGTTCAATGGTTCTACTTATTTCTAGAATTTAACCTTTTTAATCTTTTTTATAGCCTTAACTTTCAGCACTTTATTGGTTGCAGCCGATTTGGAAAATTTGTTGAGATACAATTTGACGCAAGTGGTAGAATATCTGGAGCTGCCATTAGGACCTATCTTTTGGAAAGATCTCGTGTTGTGCAAATTACTCACCCTGAAAGGAATTTTCATTGCTTTTATCAATTGTGCGCTTCTGGAAAGGTATGTGTACTGAGTACTAACTTTTACGATTGGATAGCTTATTATCTGTGTATCATTTGTATGAGTTCTTTTTATTGGCATTATTTTGGGATTTTCTGTGAAGTTGGTAAATACACATGAATTGTTGATGGGTACGCTTTTACATAATTTATGATTTATGATCATAGTATCATATTCCATCACAATTTACTGCTCTACATATTTCCCATTGCACTAATTATTGATTTAATTGTTATGTACTTATGATGACATGCATTTGTATTACAATAATGGTGGGATCACGATTTCTTTGGTATTTACTGTGAACTATGTAATGTTGTCAAAATGTATGCAAATCAGCTTTAGTAATATATTTTGTGCATCATCCTATTAGGGAACAATTAATTTTGGACAACTTTATTGCTGAAATGATGGTACTATCATGTATTTTGAAAGCACTTCTAGATTCTAGTGACATATCTGGTATCTGCTAATGCTATTTTTATGTGACCAATCTTTCCTGATGTATTAGGAACCCTTTACTTAACACTGTAGAGGTTTATGTATATAATTCTGGTGCTGTTGATTTTATTTTAGTTCAATCTATTCCAACTTTGTATATATGTGGATCACTTGACTTTTATGTTTTCTTTGTATATGATGACATGCATTTTAATTACAACCTTGTATATTTTAGGTTTATGTGTATATCACTTGGTTATGTTAATTTTGATTTTGCATTGTTTGTCTCTGAAGGATGCAGAGCTATACAAGCTTGGGCACCCAAGCAGTTTCCATTACTTGAATCAAAGCAAGTCATACGAATTGGAGGGGACAAATAATGAAGATGAGTACTGGAAAACAAAAAGGGCAATGGATATTGTTGGAATTAGCAGAAACGATCAGGTTTGTAAGTTGCAACTGGGTGTAAACGTGCTGAAATCTACGCGGAAAAAGAATACCACATCAATTTATACAGTACTCTAATGTGCTTTTTGCCTTTTTTCACCTCCTGGAAATAAGTGTGCATTTCATACTTTGTCCAGGATGCTATATTTCGGACGTTGGCAGCCATACTCCATCTTGGGAACATTGAGTTTACTCCTGGAAAGGAACCTGATTCTTCGAAAATTAAGGACCCAGCATCAGATTTTCATCTCCAAATAGCAGCTAAACTATTCATGTGCGATTGTTTATTATGATTGTGACCCTTTATTTTTTTTATTATGACTATTGGTTTGTAATGATGTTTCTAGGTAATGCATTTAGTTTTAAGTCCTTCAAAGTTAAAACCATTGGTTTATTAATCTGGGCATTGATTTTATATATGTACATGAATCAGACAATTTGTCTTTTCCACCCTATACAGCAGATTTCTAAATCCTAGCACAAGGATAAAAGAACTTACAATAGATAGCTAAACTGCAATTTCAATTGTCACTATACTCGTTGCATGTTTAAATGAATATCAATAATTAAATCTGTTTAAATTGGCATGTATTTAACTATGATTTCTATGGTAACTGTAAATTCTGTGTTCATTTGTGAACATCAAATTTATGTTTAGTGAAGTTAACAACTTAAATTTGTCCACAATTATTGTTTTAACTCCCACACTGGTTTGTAGAATGAACTTGTTGAAAATGTGCATTAATGATGATAATGAATGCATGGGCTTGTCTCTATCTGGCCAAATAATGTTCTGTTAAGTGTAAAATTAAATATCGTTGGTTATCACGACTTTTTTGTTTTCTTTATATTAAAAATTACATTATATTTTGGAAATGAAGGAAAGTTTTGTTCTCTAGTTTTTCAATTATTTTTGTTGCTTATAGGATTTTTTTTATAATCTAAATTTGGTACAATCCAGATCTGTTTTCTTTTTTTTGTCAGAAATTCTGTTATATTTTTGAAATGAAAACGTTTTGTTCTGCAGTATTTTAAATTATATTTGTTGCTTATAGTTTTTTTTTGCTAATCTAAATTAGGTGCGATCCAGATCTGTTGGTCTCAACTCTGTGTAGCCGGTCTATACATACTACTGAAGGAATAATCATAAAAGCATTAGATTGTGCTGCTGCAGCAGCTAATCGTGATGCCCTAGCAAAGACTGTATATGCAAGACTGTTTGACTGGTATTTTCTCTCGCCTTGTTTTGTAAGATTTGTATTGTTGTGTAAGGTAACAGTATTAAATATATTTTCAGGCTTGTTGAGAATATTAACAAGTCAATTGGTCAAGATGTTGATTCAAAGGTACAAATCGGTGTCTTGGATATCTACGGCTTTGAAAGCTTCAAAAACAACAGGTGTTTTTAAAACATATCATATACTTGTGTTTTTTTGGTGATTGAATGTGTCACCTGCAGCCATTGATGGATCAAGGGGGGTGCTGGATATGCCAGTGCACCTATAAAATAATTGGAAACCCATCGCACAACATGCATAGGAGTAGCTCAGCTGGTCTGACCTTGTATCAGTTATCCAGTGGTCGCGAGTTTGATTCTCGCTATGCGTCTTTTCTCAAGTTCATATTTTCTTGTGCTTCTTTTTTCCGTCAACCTACTTTGCTTGTCTTATTTTCTTTCCGCTTGTTCGTCTCTTTTCATTTTCCCTAGTTTTCCTTTTTGTAGCTAAACAATCTTTGTAATCCTAATTTAATTATGTCCAAGAGGCCAGCTATACACACACCACTAACTATTCTCTACACTTTATTTTCCATGGTCTCTTCTTTATTTTTTCTCCTTTTCTTCCAAGTAATCAATTAATCTCTGAACTCTATTTATTTGTATCTATTCCCTGAGCTGCCGTCTGGGTTTCTTTTGTTTAACTAAGTAACTAACACATTGACTCATACTTGCATGGCTAGATTGGTAGTTTGTTGATACACTAGATTCAACTAGAAACATATTTAAGGTCTACACCGTTATAATCGAGGCTCACTATAGTCATGTTTTGTTCATTTGTTTCTCCCACTAATCTACTAATATCTGGGCAAGTTCGGTTGCGCCCCCTGAGTTGACTTTTTCAAATTTCTTAGGTCTTGTTCTTTTGAGCTGATCTGAACGGCTGAACAGCTGAACGGCTGAAATGACTAAACTTTGAGAGCTTCTTGAGTTAGTCTCGAGATTCGGATCCATTTCATTTGACTTGCTTTTTAAAGCATTAGAACCCACCTTCAAAACAACGAAAAAACGTGCCGAAAAAACTCAAAGCATATCTTTTCAAAATGCAGATAAGCTGTTAAGTCGTTAAGCTGAAAAGAACTGGGCCTTAATTTTTTTGAGGAATCAAGTTTCTTGTATTAACTAACTAGTATCTAGAGTAGGCTCAACCGCTAGAGTGGTCATCTTGCTATGATTTGGGTCAATGGAGTGAGCTAGAGTGGATGTGCGGCATGGCCAATAGGATCTGGCAAAGTCGAGGAGGAGCTGTCAGCGAAGAGGGGATACGTGTATATGGGCTCCCCAACTATAGAATCCTGGATCCGCCACCGCCTGCATCTAAAGGCCACGTTAACCTTTCTTTTTTCAGCATTTTTTTGACAGTTCAGCATTGTGCTTGCATTTATAGTAAAAATTATTATATCATCTGCTCGCAACTATTTTTTGTGTTTTGCATCTATTATTAATACCAATTGGCCAAAAATGTTTGTCAAATTATTTAATAATTAGCTACCACATTGAAATATTAATTATACTCTGCTGCTTTATTGAAATATTAGCTACCGCATTGAAATAATGATGTTACTTTATTTTTTCTTGCAGCTTTGAGCAGTTTTGCATTAACTTTGCCAATGAAAAGCTTCAGCAACACTTTAATGAGGTACGTTCTAGTATCTATTGTTAAACTAGAGCAATATGTGCTCTTTTTCGGACAGCAATATATTGTTCTGCTTGTTTGATTCACTTGCTTGTCTTAACTTAAATGCTACAAATGCCTTCCTCAGCATGTATTCAAGATGGAACAGGAGGAGTACAAAAGTGAGGAAATTAATTGGAGCTACATCGAATTTATTGATAATCAAGATGTGCTGGATTTGATTGAAAAGGTTGCTCGTTGCCTTTACTTACTGTATTTTGTTACGATTGATCATGGAACAATTTATACTGTGTATTTGATTTAGTGTGGTAAATATTTTTGTTCTTCCTTGTTTTTCTGAGCTTCAGTATCATTTCTTTAGTGGTTTGCAACATTAAATGTTCCTTTTATTCAAACGTTTAGTTGGTGGTATGGTATGTTTCCCATTTGTGCCACTATTGCTGGGATCAGCTTGTGCTCTAGTGCCTTGAGTTGTTGAGTCTGAGCATCACTACACCGATGGGCGGTGGCATTAGGACTACTTTTGGTCATTGGCATGTTTGCTGATTGCTAGCACCAACCTGACCTTTCTGGTCTCTCTCTCCATTGATTTATGCTGAATTCATAATGGTTCATCAATTTTTGGGTACTGCATGCTTTTGCAGCTGCAGGAAACAATCATATAAGTATGAAATACCTTGTGTGTATAGCAATCCATGCCATATTCCAATATTGGCTGCATTTTATTATTGTGCTGGTTTTTCAATGTTGTAGGCTTGAACTGTATCCGATGTAATGGCTTGGAATAGATAGGATTTGTTAAGTCTAGCTCATGTTCTTTTTAGATACACATCTATAGATATTGCCACCATTTTTCATATGCTCATTGTCCTGTGCAATTGACAGATCACATAATTGTCTGACATTGTTATTTCCTTAAAAGATATGGCGGAAATGTTCTAATTGTGGCAGACAGGGAATTTTTCATTCTGCTTTTGCAAGCTTTTAATATAAACTACATCAATAGTGTCAGTTTCTGACTTTCTGTTGACAAATGCTGTGCTTTTATCTATGACTGTGCTAGACTGCTAGTCTGTTATTGAGCATGCTTATGCCAGATGCTGCTTTGTTGTATTTGGAATGGTTTGATATGTTGTTTCTTTCTTTCTTTTTTTCTGCTCCCTAGTTTCTTTGGATAACATATTCCAATTCTGAGACTAATTCTATTATATGCCGACAAAACAGAAACCTATTGGAATTATTGCACTTCTGGATGAAGCTTGGTATGTAGTTGATTTTATTTTCTTCGACAATGCCAGCTTTTCTGAACAAACAAATACATATTCTAAACTATATTCCATTCATTTTACAGTATGTTTCCCAAATCTACTCATCAAACCTTTGCAACAAAGATGTTCAGAAACTTTTCTTCGCATCCTAGGCTTGAGAAGACAAAGTTCTCAGAGACAGATTTTTCTATTTCTCACTATGCTGGGAAGGTAAGCCAGGTTATGAAATTTATTAATATTTCAGGTGTTATAATAATAGGAATCAACGTTCTACAGGTGACATATCAAACAGATTCTTTTCTAGAGAAGAACCGGGATTATATTGTTGCAGAGCACTGCAATCTTTTATCATCTTCAAGATGCGCATTTGTTTCTGGACTTTTTACTTCGTTGCCAGAAGAATCTTTAAGATCCTCCTACAAATTCTCATCAGTTGCTTCCAGATTTAAGGTATCAGTAGATTGTTAATCGTTGATCTCACCTGTTTCTTTAAGTCTTTGAAATATGTGTATTTACCATGAGTCTTTCTCTTGGTTATGTCTATTCATGTAAAGTGTTTTTTTGCTTCTATATTCACATCAAGCTTAGCTATTGATATATAATATGGCTAAAGTTAAAAAGGGAAATAGAAAACAACTTCACAATCCACATGATTATTTCAGAGTTTTAGCGTTTTACACTAGCCTTTATGGGTAAAAGAAGGCAGTGGTGTAGATATCCTTTTGTATTCTACAATGTTCTGACTCTTCTTTCTTGTATGTTATATTCATTGTTTCAATGTTATGTAGCAACAACTTCAAGCCCTCATGGAAACCCTCAACTCAACAGAACCTCACTATGTACGCTGCGTGAAGCCTAACTCTGTTAATCGACCACAGATTTTTGAAAATCAAAGTGTTTTGCACCAACTGCGTTGTGGAGTAAGAACTAACATTCTTTCTCTTCTTTTTATTTATTATCACATCTGCTCACATAACACTTTGTTGCTGATTGTCATGTCAGTTTACTGTTGATTGCTGCTGCTTTAAATCACACCTTTTTTCAATACTTGAATCAAGTTTATGTGAAATAATCATCGTTCAAAAAATGGCTGCTGCCCAATTTATTGATTATGCTGTTAACATACTGGTTTCACTCTTGGCTCTTACATCAGACCATCACGATATTTGAGTAGGCACACAATATTATTCAATTTGAACAAGTAACTGAAACCACACTCATAAGGTCATGTAAAAAAGTTTGTCCAGAATTACCAGTCAGTGCTTATACTTTATAACACCCTCTCAAGCTGTGGATAATGAAATTTATGCTGCTTCATTGTTTTGTTTCTATATGTTGCTGCCTGCATGGTTTACTGATTTATATTTGCCTTAAGATTCTAACCTGGTGGTGTGGCAGGGTGTTTTAGAGGCAGTTCGGATTAGCCTTGCTGGCTATCCTACCAGAAGGACTTATGCCGAATTTGTTGATCGATTTGGTGTTCTAGTTCCTGACATGATGCTTGGAAGGTGCATTACATACCCTTTGTACAACTAGTTTTGAATTGTTTCTTTAACAATCTGCAATGCTGATGGCATTGCTTAATAAGCAATAGAAATTTTTTTTGGTGCTCAATGGGGTTGGTGATCTTAATTCAACTGTTAAACATTGCATTTGTTGTGGGCACAATTTATAGCTGATGGTTTTCAACTTTAGCTTGAAAGTTTGAATACACTCTTGGTGCTCATCTTGCATATGATATAAGTGTGCTGTAACAAACATAATATTTTGTCTTGTACACTGTGGGGTCATCTTTCTAGATGGTTGTTCCATGTGAACAATGCTTCTTACTGTAATTTGTATTTGCAACTGCTTTGTATGACATTGGAGCTATCTGTGGTGCTACTTTGATCCAATATGTCCTCTTAAATTACATATAGATATCGGTGAAACTAATTCTTGCATTTTAATGATAGCATGTGTTCCGTCCTTTCTTCTTGGATGACTTTTGTGCTGTTGAATTAGAATCAGCAGATAACCCTAGGTCTGGAGAAATTGAGCACTTCCTGGCACCCTTCCATTTCAATTGGTTGCCAAGATGCTCAATTGTTGACTTGGATTTACACTATCTTATTCTTGAAAGATAAGGCATATATGATGTTTAAATCGCCATAATTTGTGGGAAGTCCTGTGGTAAAAGTTGGGTTGTATTGGGGCTGTTCACAGAAATAGTAGTTACTAGTATGTTTATTTTAAATTTGCACTATCTCATTTGTTATGCTTAATTATGCAGTTATGATGAAAGGGTGTTGACCAACGCAATACTTGAAAAGATGAAGCTCGACAATTTTCAAGTAATCTGTACAAGTCATTTTATACTGTTGGCACATTGTCTTTCATTATACACAACTGTCACGTCTGGATAACTTACTGTCGCCCAGCAGCGGAGATGATCGGAAGGAAGGAAGCGGATGCTCTCCTGTTGCCCGATCAGATCTCACGCAGCAGTGTTGGGGGGATTAATCCCTAAACTTGCTTGCCTTATATCTTAAGGAACTTGCCTATTTATAGCTAGGCTAAGGCTGTACAATCTCAACTAAATAGGAACTAAATCCTAACAGAATAATCAACCTGAAGCTAAAGAGACTAATAGATAATTAAGGATATTAGGCCAGATAATTGCCTTCACCTGTGCCAGGATGGGCTGCTGCTGGTCTGGCACGGGTGGGCCCTTAGCCCGGCGCCCATATACACACCCAAAACGGCGGTTTACATGGCCTGCTGTGACAACTATAATGAATCACACCTGTTTCCCTGGACTCCTCCACTATCGCCATTTTGCTCTTTGGTTTGATTGATGTAAAAGAACGTTCCAATCTTTGAAAACAAATTATCATCCTGTTCTCAATTATTGTAATTGATAGTTTTCAGTCTATGCGCTTTGGTTGAGATCACCCGAATATATTTTTTTGACACAGTGATTTTTCATTTTACCTTATAGCTTGGCAGAACTAAGGTTTTTCTTAGAGCCGGTCAAATTGCGATACTAGATGTGCGCCGTGCTGAGATTTTGGACAATGCTGCACGTCATATTCAAGGCCGTTTCAGAACATTTGTTACCCGCAAAGAATTTATAAAAACAAGGGAGGCTTCACTCTGTATACAAGCATATTGTAGAGGTGATTATGTTTTATTGTATTTCTTTATATGTTTTTTGTTTGGCATGCAGTTTTTTGGGATAGAACAGCAAACAAAACTATCTAAGTCGACAAAATAAACTAGATTGAACACATTATTTTGATGTGATCAAGTTGAATACTACTTCTATTCTTGCTTTACTTGTTATTTTGGACTTTGACGCAGTCCCTCTTGCATGCTTTTGATCATTAACTTTTTTTGTAAATTATTTGTCAACAAAGATTGTTGAAAATATAATGAAAGAAAGTGTTTTCATTGACAGATCTGATAATTTAATTTCTACATGACAACTTCAAATACCTTTTTGTATATTAAATTAGATGTGTTAGTTATGAGTGTTGATTGCATGCATGCTAGAAATATATTCGGAAATATGACAAAATATGCTAGAAATTGATTGCACACTTACCACAATAATGTATTTTTGTGACCAGAGGAAATAATTGTTTGCTGCGGTTTGATAGTTGTTACATGGAGTTCAGATATCTAGGATGTGAAATTCTGTAACTTTTGCTCCTTAGTTGATACTTTCATTTTTATTTCTCGCAGTGATTATGTCTGACATCTTGTGTTCCTGTGTGGCTGTGCCTTCTATATTTATGACCCACATATTGCAAAATCTTATCCAGTAGTTCTTGCAAGCAATCTACTTAAACTGTGGTCTTTTGCTCTTTGTCATGCTAAATTGCTGGTTTATTGGTTATTATTTTTGTATTTTCTGGTAGGATGTTTGGCAAGAAAGATGTATATGATCAGAAAAGAAACAGTGGCTGCCATAATTGTTCAGAAATATGTCCGAAGGTGTCTGTCACGTCGGACTTACCAGCAATTATGTTCTGCGGCTCTGCTTATTCAGGCCTGTATTAGAGGATTGACCGCTCGCCTCTATTTCTCAACTATTAGAAAGCAGAAGGCTGCTTTAGCGATACAGGTACACCATCCACCCCTCTCAAATCCTTTCTGGTTAATGCCTACAATATTAGGTAGACATGTTAAGCTATATCGTATAGTGATTTCATCACTTGTTTGTACTTAAAAAAAATTGGGACCTCATGTTGAGTAAATATCTTGATGCCATGTGTCAGTCCTTCTGGCGAAAGCGGATGGTTGTCGTCTTGTTCCAGCATTACAGGCAATCTACTGTAGCAATTCAGTGTGCCTGGAGACAGAAACTTGCAAGAAGGGAGCTAAGGAGACTGAAAATGGTAATTTCTTTTATTACAATTCAATGGGTATTATAGAATCAATTGGCTTTCACGCAGTAAAACAGTGATGTTTATTTTATTATTTCTAAAGTTTGTTCTTTTCTTGAAATGCTGCTCATTTCTCTTCCGTTTGTTTGTCCACATGCCCATAAGGTATATACATATTCATTTCATTTTACCTTTCAAGATACTTTGATTTGTTTCCTCTGTTTAATCCTACCTGGTTTTTAATCTATGTGATATCTTTTGTCTTGTTTGCGTTTTTGTATGTTATTGCCATGCATTGGCAGTATTATCAAGTCCTAGTTTAACCCTTTATCTTGTAGGCTGCAAATGAAGCTGGTGCGCTCCGTGAGGCAAAGAATAAACTTGAGAAAAAGTTGGATGATCTTACATTAAGACTTACTCTTGAAAGGAGAATGCGAGTAAGTATTTTCTTTCATTATTACCTTTTTCACTTTTTGTTTATTTGATATGTAGTTATGTACTGCTTATTGTGATATGTTATTTTGTGTGAGCTACCCCTACACTCGTGTGTATTTAATAGTGTTGTGTGCTTTCCTGCCAGTATAAGGGCAACTATGTTTTAACAGTTTGACATTTGCTACTTTGCAGTCACATTCTTAGAGTAATCGAAATATCTCAGACTGCATGTCATCTGCCATATAATTTGGTTAGACACGTAATTGCAAAATTCAGGGGATGCCAGCAATTGTAAAAATTATTTTATGTAGATTTTTGGTTGCCTGGAAATGGGTTGATTTTCAAATCATTTCTGGAAATTTTATCTTATACTTGATGATGTATGATACATCATGTGCTGCAGCCGTTAACGTGTTTTTTCCACTTTTTTTTCTTCATTATTCATGTACTTCTAATGTAGGCTACGGGTGAGGAAGCAAAGTCGGCAGAAATTTCAAGGCGTGACAAAATAATAGAATCATTAAGCGCAGAATGTGCTGCAGCTAGATCGGCTGCTCAAAGTGAACATGACAAAAATCTGCTGCTCCAGAAACAATTGGATGCTTCTTTGAGAGAGATAACTATGTTGCGGAGTAACAAGATTATGACAGTGGAAGCAGAAAAGGAGAACTCCAATCTTAAGGTGTGAAGTTCTCTCTTATGAATTATGATACACGACCACAAGTATGTTTGGTTGGCGGCTATTAACTTGGTTACTGAAAGATACACAGAGGGGGTGGGGGGGTAAATGACTGGTTGGGTAGATTGTGAGGGTTAAGTGGTCTTTTTAAATATAGTTGTGAGGTGTTCAAATGGAGGTGTTCCTATGTTTTCTTTGACATAGCAAGGCTCATAGTTTCTTTCTAAGGGTTTTTTCATGTAAGTAATACTGTTCTTTACTTCTTTATGTTTGCCGATGTAATTTTTTCTTCAGCAAACTAAGATGAACAAGCGTTACATTTGCGGCTTGTTGAAAGATGCATATTTATCTCTTCCTTCTACTTGAGCTGAAGCAGTCCTCTTTTACTCTGCACAGAACTTGGTTGAATCTTTATCGAAGAAGAATTTATTGCTGGAAAATGAACTTACCACAGCTCGTAAAAGTAGTGATGATACAATGGAGAAATTGAAAGACGTGGAGGGGAAATGTAATCATCTCCAGCAAAATCTTGACAAGTATGTTTCACTATCGTATATGTAACTGCAGGATGCTGAAATGATCTGTCGACTTGTCGAGTAATCTATGTTCTTTATGTGCTCTTTCTATTATAATGGCTAATGTCTTCCTGAATTCAGATTGCAGGAGAAACTTGCAAACATGGAAAACGAAAATCATGTTCTAAGGCAAAAGGCATTTAGCATGACTCCAATAAACAATTTGTCCTTGGTTCCAAAGACCCTATCTGAGGTTCTTTATCTTTTCCCTCCTAATTTTCTATTTTTCTTTGTCCCACTACTGTTAGGTTGGTATATTAGTACCATCTCTTGCCATTTAAAAAATTGATTTCATATCTATATGTTGGAGTAGCTTCATCACTTTCTTTTTAATTAACTGACATGCTATCTGAATACAGAAATTTTCTGCATCGATTGGGCTTGCCAACAGTGAACAGAAGCTTTTATTTGTAAGCCTACTGTTTTGAGTTGTTTCTTATGGGTTTATTTGTAATTTATTTTGGATTCTTGAAATGATTAGATTCTTGTCTAACAGCTTGAATCTGTTAAAATTCAAAATTGTAGGAAAGCCCAACACCAACAAAATATCTGGCTCCTCTTCCACAGAGTTTGTCTGGGTCGAGGAGAACAAGGTTGCCTGTTGAAAGACATGAGGTGAATGCAACACTATTTTTGAATTTTTTTTTTGCATATTCTAGTTCAGTTGATGCTTTCTCTAATAAAATCACTAATATTTTATTTAGGATCATTTTGTATTTGTATGAGGTAACCTAACAATGATATTGTTTTATGCAGGAAAATCATGAAATCTTATTAAGGTGCATAAAGGAAAATTTAGGTTTCAAGGATGGCAAGCCAGTTGCTGCATGCATCATCTATAATTGCCTTTTACACTGGCATTCTTTTGAATCTGAGAGGACAGCTATTTTTGATCATGTAATTGAAACCATAAATGATGTCCTCAAGGTAAAGACGTAAAGTAGTTTGAAGGCCACATATTATTTTCTGTTTGCATGAGGCATTTCATTTATGGAAGTTAAACAGTTTGGAATTTTCTTTTTGTTCTTATTCCAGGGGAATGAAGCTGATGGAAGATTGCCTTATTGGTTGTCGAATACTTCTGCATTGCTATGCCTTCTGCAGAAGAATTTACGGCCAAATGGATTATTTGCTACACCATCTCGCCGGTCTGCTGGACCTTTAGGGCTAGGTGGGAAGATAGTGCAAGTAAGGAACTTAATTATGCCATTTGTTCGAAACTATCAATAATCCTATTCAGTATATGCTCATCCTTTTGTAAACATTCCTATCCTATGTGTTATGTAGAGAGTAGTGTTGTTTCTAATCTATTTGATCTACTGACCCTTCTGCTAAATGGAAGTACAGATAGAAAAGTTCACCAAAAAGAGATAGGGGAACACTTTGCACATACTTAAATCACTTAGAATAAAATATCTCCTATTTTCCATTACTATATAAGCAATTGTGCATAAACGTAGATGCACACAATGTGATTTTGGCACCACCATAATTTTGTGGCAATTTATGGTTTTCATGGAAAATTTGTATAATAGTTTTTGTCCCTTTTTGATTGGAATGAATGACTACTTTATTCTCTCTTTCAGACGCTGAGATCACCTTCAAAGCTTGTAGGACGTGACACTATGGCACAAGTGGATGCTCGTTATCCAGCCATACTATTCAAACAGCAGCTAACTGCATGTGTTGAAAAAATCTTTGGACAGCTCAGAGATAATCTGAAAAAAGAAATATCACCTCTTCTTAGTGTCTGCATTCAGGTGTAGCTTCTCATTTGAAATTTTGTTTCAAACAGGTGCATTGGATATTAGGATCATTTGGTAACAACCCGAAAAATTACATGCAGGCTCCAAAATCAACACGTGCACAACCTGGAAAAGCTTCCAAATCACCTGGTGTTGGCACTCAACCGCCATCAAGCTCCCATTGGGACAACATTGTCAATTTCCTGGACTTGCTGATGGATACATTACGTGAAAATTATGTAAGCCTCTGTTCGTAACAAATACACTTGCGATTTCCGTTGGGATAAAAAATGCATCCTTTGTTCAAGTAAGCCTAATATCCTTATTTTTCCTGCTGCAGGTGCCATCCTTTTTTATACGTAAACTAATTACTCAGTTGTTCTCTTTCATCAATATACAGCTTTTCAACAGGTAGTTTCTCATTCTATAAATTTAAAAATTGGTATATGTGCATACTACGCAAGTGATGTCCAGTTAATTCTAGGAATGGATTTGTCGAAGTACCTTAATAACATCTCTGTTCATTTTGCAAATAGATCATTGTACCTTACATTTGAAAAAGAAAGGGCCTATTTGTCAGGGAGGAAATGAAACTTTTTATTGAAAATATTAGGTCATAGAACACAAACATTTGTTACAAATACATTTATTATGGTTGACTTAAACTTAGAAGCACAAACAGCACAATGAGTTACTATTTCACTTTCATAATGATACTAACAGCTTTGTTGTGCCATCAATTAGCCTTCTTCTTCGACGTGAATGTTGTACATTCTCCAATGGGGAGTATGTGAAAGCTGGTCTATCATTGCTGGAGAAGTGGATTACTGATGTTACGGAGGAGGCAAGTTCCAATTTTATACTCTGCTATCTGCTTGCCAAGTTGTTATACAATTGTGGAATGAGCTATTCAGCTGTTCATTTCCAATATAATTCCAGATATGCATTGTGGTTTAGAAACAGATCACTCTTGGGATGAAGCTTTGTCATATATTGAACTGGAACATCGAAATTGTGATTAGTTCTGTTTAGTTTGCCCAACAAATTTACCATCTTTTCCGCTTTCAGTTTGCAGGAACATCTTGGCATGAGCTGAATTATATCAGACAAGCTGTCGGATTTTTGGTAATTGTTATGCAGGCTGCATTTTCCCCTATATTATTGTTTTCTTCTTTTATACCTTCGGGTTATATCTTAGCTATTACATAACACAGGTCATACACCAAAAAAGGAAAAAGACACTTAAGGAGATCACACAAGATCTTTGCCCGGTTAGAAAATGTGTTTTAGCCTCTGCTTTTGCAATTAGCTATTATTTATGGAAGAGTATAACTAGTCCTTTTTCCCCTGATGTTTTGTGTAGTCCTTGAGTGTTCGGCAAATCTAC
The DNA here is from genome assembly GCA_005191435.1 of Raddia distichophylla. NCBI lineage: Eukaryota > Viridiplantae > Streptophyta > Magnoliopsida > Poales > Poaceae > Raddia > Raddia distichophylla. The sequence continues at coordinate 1,843,747 of SPJY01011014.1, read as the reverse complement.
AGGATATGCTCAATGTACTGGGATGACAAATACAATACCCAGGGAATATCAAACGAGGTATGCACTTATGGCTCAGAAACCCTTTTTTTTTTGGGACCGTTCTTTGTACTGACGATTTAAGATTTGACAGGTTGTTGCCGCAATGAGAGAGATGGTCAACAAAGATACTCAGAATCTTGTGTCAAATTCCTTTTTGTTGGATGATGACTTAAGGTAGCTGTTATTTTTTTGTAGCCAACATTTAATGGAGTGTAGATATTTTGCTTTCAAGTGTTTGTATGTCGCATATTATATTCGTTTAAGGCTGAACTTACATTATGTCAATTTTGCATTGATATGTGAATATTGGTTGGTGCAGTATACCGTTTTCGACAGAGGATTTATCGATGGCCATCCCAGCAACTGATTATGCAGATGTGGGACTTCCTGAATCTCTTAATCACTATCTGTCAGTACAGTTCTTGCTCAAGCATCATGACCACCCACAGCCTGTCCAATAGGAAGATAATGATTGGGGCTGGCTTGAAGATTCGTTGACCCCCAGGTTTTATGGGGTTTACATTCTGCACTGTTGTGCTGTTGTAGGTTTGTAGACTGGCATTTATTCTGGGTAAAAAGGGTGTAAGGAAATGATAGGTGGTGCAGTTTCGAAGCAACAGTTGTTGCTAGATGCCAAACAACCGTGGAATCTTGGCTGTCCACTCGTCTTGGCTATGTTCTTGTACATAGAACACTGCAAACTGAAGCATCTGCTCAAAGTTAGTATATCATTTGGCAGTTTTTTTTTTTTTGGTGCAACACGTTTAGTACCCAAAGTCGTTAACAATTGGGTGGTATTATTGCATACGTGATGCGTTGGTACTGAGTAGTAGATACATCTCGGAGAGTAGCAACTAGCAAATATGTAAAAACGAGCGAGCTGGCCCTCGCGTTTGCGCAGCTAGATTTGTTTTGGTATATAGTGTTTATCGCTAACTCATAATCTATCTAACATATCAGATCGGATTTAGAATTTATCTCTAATATATTATGGGAGCGACTACAGGACGAACGTCCGACCAAAACAAAAACGATCGGACGCCCGCCCCTAACCCAGCCCGCAGCAGATGCATGTAGCATGCAGCACAAAATAAACAAACCGTATGCAGCCATAGTCAGCAGGAAACACGCTCTCTCTTCGTCCATGTTGCATGATCTTGGCCGTTATAATTTGGTCCCACCGTTGATCAAATGGCTGAAATAATTTGGATGATGTGGATGAACGTGGTGGCTTCTTTTTCCCCTTCTTTATATATGTGAGAATTTCTTTGATTGATCCTGGTCATTATAATTTGGTCCCACCGTTGATCGAACGACTGAATTAATTTGGATGATGTGGACGAATGTGGTGGCTTCTTTTTTTCCTCCTTTATATATATAACGAGCAAGATGACCCGCGCGTTTACGCGGCTAGCTTTATGTTAAGATATATATAATATATCAAATTAGATTTAGAGTTTATCTCTAATATATAGATCAGCTTCAATGGTTTGATATAGAGGTTAATATTAACCGCTAGATTTACATAATAATATCCATATTCAAAGATGTAGATTTTTTCTTTTTCTATGATTAACATAGGAATTTCTACTATTTTTCGATTAACGTGGAAATTTCTAAGATTTTTGGATTAATATGGAGGCTTCATTTGACTCTGCTTTATATAGACAGTAGATAGAAGATTAGCGTGAATATGTTTCCATCTTGAAATATGTAAGGCTCAAAATCCTTAGATTTTGCGTATTGCGTATTGTCAATTGCGAGCCAAGTTTAAACGTAATGATTTCATTCAGCAGCGCAACCTGAGTCGCATGAATGTCACATTTTGTTAAATGTTAATGGTGTATTTTTAAGACAAGAAAGGGACACGACAACTCACCCCCAGCACATGTATCACGCGCCTGACCTGAACACAGGCTACGTTGGGGCGGATTGAGGTAATGTCAAACCTTCAGCCGATCTGTGGTTTGCCACCTTGAGCACGGGAGCAGGGGCGTCGTTGTAGTAGATTCATCAACACTCAACAGGAGTGGTCAGTGGTGTCGCCGCACATAAGTGAGAGGAGTAAGAGGGAGGAGCTAACAGGGGTGATAAGGGAAAACCGAGTGTGGTGATATGCCAGCGTTTTTGCTGTGCTTCCTGTGGGATTGCTCGATCTGATGATTTGGAGAAATTCCCAGGTCGGGATAAGGGTTGATTTGAAGTTTTGAGCCTAACCTAAACCAAGCACAACCCAATCGAGGCCTCAACCTGACCGGGTAAACCTAAATCAGATCCCTATCCAAATGATGCTATTTCTTCATGAAGGTTAAAATGTTGGGTTTAGTCCCACATCGGTTATCGATATTGGGGGAGCACGACTTAAAAGGTGGAGCCATCCCTCACCTAACAGGCTAGTCTTTTGGGTTGAGTGGGCTCATGGCCTTATTCGGTGCTCTAGTTGGGCCTTTAGGCCCGTTTAAGACCTGGGGAGCCCTTTCTCTGCGTTTGGACCCTTGTGTGGGCCGTTTGCAGTGGGCTCTATTCCTAACAAGTGGTATCAGAGCCGGGCATTGACCCACAGTTTGTTGGGTTTAGTCCCACATTGGTCAGAGCCAGGCATTGACCCACAGTTTGTTGGGTTTAGTCCCACATTGGTTATCGATGATGGGGGAGCACGACTTAAAAGGTGGAGCCATCCCTCACCTAACAGGCTAGTCTTTTGGGTTGAGTGGGCTCATGGCCTTATTCGGTGCTCTAGTTGGGCCTTTAGGCCCGTTTAAGACCCGTTTGCAGTGGGCTCTATTCCTAACACACCTAAAAGAGCAGCACATAATTCATCACTTCACCTCCTCTTTATTCATTTGTGAAGACTCGGCAGCACACACCGTCTCGTCAAAAGGAACAAAAAAGCGCAAAACCTTTTTTGTCCTTAAAAAAGGTTGGGATTGTCTATTGCACAGTCAACTGAAAAAACTGATTGTTTCAGTCGACTGTTTTTTAAGTTTATTAGCTGTTTGTTTCAGTCGTTTTTGCTCTGTACCGTTTGTTGTATGTGACTTTGTTATTTCTAAACGAGATGACAGATCGGTTTTTTCCTTAAATTGGGAAAAGCAACATGGCCTTAATAATGTTATTTCAAAAACATCGTACAAAAACAAACTGAAACATAACATGAAAGAAAAATAAAAGAAAAGGCATAACCTAAAACAAGTTATTTCTGAAACATATTACTGTAAAACAAACTTAATACAAAGTTATTTCGAAAACATTCAAAAACAAAATAAACTTACTACTGTTATAAACTATACTGAAACATGTTAACAAAACTGAAACATAAAAAACATAAACTACATACTGAAAAAAAATACATAATAAAACTAAACATGAACATTCAACATTCAGAACATGGACCTGTAATTGAAAAAAAAACTGAAACATATTAACTATACTGAAACAAACTTAAAACTCAAACTTAAATTTAAACTATACCTCTGTCAGCTGTCAGAAAAAAAAACTTAAACTTAATACTGTTATCTCTGAAGCATAATGCAGAAACAAACTGAAACAGAACATAGAAGAAAAATAAAAGAAAAAACATAGCCCTAAAACAAGTTATTTATGAAACATGTCACCGTTAAACAAACTTAGTACAAAGATATTTCAAAAGCATTCAGAAGCAAACTTAAACTTACTACTGTTATTAACTAAACTAAAACATATTAACAAAACTGAAACATAAAAAACATGAACTACATACCGAAAAAATACATAATACAAACTAAACCTGAACATTCAACATTCAGAACATGGACCTGTAATTGAAAAAAACTAAAATAATGAAAAAAAAACTGAAACATATTAACTATACTGAAACAAACTTAAAACTCAAACTTAAATTTAAACTATAAAAAACATAAACTACATATTGAAAAAAAAAATACAAACTACACCCCGAACATTCAGCATTCAGAAAATGAACCTGTAATTGAAAAAAAAAATGAAACATATCAACCTAACTGAAACATATTAACTATACTGAAACAAACTTCAAACTTAAACTTAATTATGTTATTAACTATATTGAAACATATTAACATTCAAAAAACATTCGGAAACAAACTTAAACTTAATATTGTTATTAACTACACTGAAACATATTAACATTTAGTTTGTATTTTTCTTCAACGTTTGATACTTTGATGCAATCAGTTGCAGCTAGAACAGTGTGAAAAATTGAATCGCTTATGCAAAGATAATATTGACTGACCAGCATCATTTGTATTGCTTTTGGCACACCTATAAGCCTTGGCAGACGTTGGGTTCCCACATAGAGTCATCAGTCAACTCAAATAAGATTCCAATCCAAGGTAGAAACTAATGGTGCAGAACAAAGCAAGGAACCGGAGTAGTTAAATCTGTAAGAAAAAGATGTATCCATACCACCAAATCCAGGAATTATGCTGAGAGTTAGCTCTAGCAATCCAAGTTGAGTTTCAGGGGTAAATATCCGAGCATGAGAACCTTGGACAGTTTGATGCATAGGATTTAGATTAGGCCTCGTAGCAATGTTAGAACAAATTATTGAAAATTCAGCAACACAGAAATACAAATGACAGACCATAGTCAACTCTAGACCACCACCGAGAGCAAGGCCTTGAATAGCAGCAACAGATGGCTTTTTGGCATTTTCACATAAACAAGTTCATAATCAGGTCCACATATTATAATATTGGTAGAGCATGTAGCTTAATAATTGCAAGATTCAAAAGGTAATAGAAAGTATGTAAAACCTTCCATAATATTTGACACAAGCTCAACAGATACATTGGGCAAATGTGATATGTCTCTTGCAAGTCAATGTTGCATGCATAAGAAATATGAAAACAAACAGACCATACAAAGCAGCTAAGCTCTGGAAAAGTAATTTGACAACAATACAAATGAAGCCCTCCCCTTACTAGTCACATGAACTTTTGTGAAAACATTAATATCGAAGCCTCAAGTTACAATTTTTTAGCAGCTGACTGGGATCTATAAAATCGAAATGATGCGATGGCGACAAATCCACATCTACTCTAAAATCTAAACAAAAATAGGACAATCCCAAACCCACGTTGCTTGTACGCTAATCCATACAGCAGTTGCATTCACGACTGAACAAAAAACAGCAGAGGTTCGATCCCTAAAAAGACAAGCCAGAAGGCATTCGTCCTGGGGGGCTCAAAACTTGAAAACTAAACTGAGGAGGAGGCCGATGGCCTTGACGTCGTCCCGGTTGATCGCCACGGTGTTCTTCTCCTTGAGCTCCTGGAAGACTGAGGCCAAGCCGGAGCACGAGGTCAGAGAGTAGGGAATCCCCCAGAGAGAAGAGACAATCCGAGGAGGATGAGGAGAGGGTGGGGAGGGGCGTTACCGATGAGGTGCAGTGCATTGACGGGGGTTGCAGATGGTGACGACTGACGAGCACCAAATCAGCACAAATCTAAAAAAAAACTATTCCGAACTGCATATAAATCCCACAAATATGAACTCAACATTGCACAAAAATTTATCACAACTGTTTTAAAAATGCAAAATCCAACTAGCTACCTCCAAAACACACAACAAAAATAACCATACGAAGTGGGTATGATGGTGTTTGCAATCTAAATCCAAAGAAAATGATCCCGCACCAAACGGTCCCCAATGATAGACCATAAATTGAAGAACATCATGGAAAGCGTTTGATCCTTGAGCTGGACGATCTTTGCAGCCATCTAATGACAGATAGGACACACGAGCTTGCATGTTTCTCGCAGAAAGACATTGATTTGAGACACAAACACAAGCATTAACACCTGTGAGCACGCATCCCCCAACACCTCCCCTCCCAGCCCCCCAAATCCCCTAGATCTGTAGTAAAAACGAACAGAATAAATAGGAACAAAACTCACAATTAGATTCTCCGCTGTGTCGTCGTTGACGAGAAAACAAATCGAAAACAGTAAAAAAAAAACCAATGCGCTGCCGTACCCCCAAAACTCGCATCGCAGAACATATGAACTACCCCCACCAGGTAGGACGAAAAACCTTGTTCAAATCACATACTTCAATGCGCTGATTTCAACTTAGAAGATCACCACCGCCGAGCTCAGTAAAACGACGATGAGCTTCTCCGGTCGCCAAGATCCCCACGACGAAGAAGTCGCCGACTCTGCCCTCCTCATCGCACTCTTCAGTCTCACTTTCCTGTCAAGATAGCAACAGGAGCGCGCGGATCGAGGATACGAAAAATTATTTCGGACAAGACGTTGTGGGTCGGACCTGAAAACGCACGTCTACCTAGCCCGAGCAAGAACAGCATCCGACGGCGCAGATGTTGACTGAAAAAACGATAAATTTAAGTCAACTGTTAAATAGACTTTCCGAAAAAGTAATCCTTTGGCCTTGAATCAGGTATAGCATCGCCAAGAAACGAATGAACGAACGTATCATGTCACATACCCGCCTTGCACACATTATATACACTTCGAACAAACTCCAAAAAAGCAAGCACGCGCAGCCGCGCAGGCAACTGCTGCGCTGCGTTCACCGGTCGTTGGGACGGTTAACAGTTACAGCTGACGTCACGCCCCCCTGTCTCTGCTCAGCGTCGGCGAGCCGCCCTGCCCGTGCCCGTGCCCCGCCACGGAGCTCGCGTACCGGTTGTCCCCCTTCCGCGGCGTCCTCTCGGCGTGCACGGCCGACGCAAGGTACCTCTTCTTCGCCGCCGCCGCCGCGGCGCCGCCGCCGGCGTCTTCGTCGGGCGGCGGCGAGGGGGCGGTGTAGACGAAGGGGCCCGAGGGCACGTCGCCGCGCATGTGGAGCAGCGGCTCGAGGGCGTCGACGACGTCGCGCATGCGGGGGCGAGACTTGGGGACGCTGTGCAGGCAGTGGTAGGCGACCATGGCGGCCTTGTGCGCCGCCTTGGGTGAGTAGCTGCCCTCCAGGCTGGGGTCCATCACCCGGTCCAGCTTCTCCGGCCGGCGCAGGTACGGCCGCGCCCAGTCCACCAGGTGCTGCTCCCGCCCGCGCCGCCGCTTGTCCACGCTCCGCCGCCCCGTCAGCAGCTCCAGCAGCACCACCCCGAAGCTGTACACGTCGCTCTTCGCCGTCAAATGCCCTGCCATTTCAAACGCACGAGTTAAACACCATATATGATCAGTTACCACTGTGCAAGTAGCTGATTTCAATCCACGTATATATATACTGTATAATAAATGAGACCGACTTGATATCATAGCGTCTGGGCTGTAGATCAAAGATATTTAAAAGACATATAAAAGATTAAACAAAAGTATCTAGTGCGTGATAAAATCGACTGTGACTTGTTTAAAAATCAATCGCATGATAGTTAGCAAAAACGATAATAAACAGGTCAATTACTGCGTGGCTGATCACACGTATTCACGTACCGGTGAGGATGTACTCGGGGGCAGCGTAGCCGTGGGTGCCCATGACGCGGGTGGTGACGTGGGTGGCGTCGCCCTGTGGGCCCTCCTTGGCCAGGCCAAAGTCCGAGAGCTTCGCCGTGTAATCCTGTGACACGATACAACCAGAGCTGAATTCCGTCAGCTCGCTCATCAGCCGCAACGCTACAGCTGAATTGGACTAATCAGCCGTGGTTTTGAAAACATAAAACATTCTAGAGCACGACTGAAAGTTCTAAAAAGAAGTGAAATGATACGGGTCAAACTGTTGGAACCATTTCGATCGAAAAACTCAGAGTTTAGCCGACCAGCAAATAAAGAACATGTAAACAACACAACAACCAGGCGTTAATAATTGTTCTGTCATGCGAGGCTCCTGCGTACCCGCTAGTAAACGTACGCCGATTTCGTGTCAAAATTTGGTGGATGTGTCTGTGTACATGCATATTTGCCATCGTGTACGTTTACCAAACAGTTCGTGTGTTTCAATTTCCGTACGTAAGGGAGTGGTTAGCTGAGGCTAATCCTGTGCCGGCCGGCGACAACAACTCGTAGACAAGTACGTTTCTTACACCTGGTATCTGCTGTTTAGAATGGTAGGGACACTGTTGTCTGATTCGGTAGGATGGATAGAGAGAGACATAATAAACAAATTGGAAAGGGCTAGCGACTTGTTCTTAGTATTATTTTTAATCACTCCCTCCAATTATACAAGTAAAAGAATAAATTAATCCACATATATTGCTTGGCCAGCTAGTTAATACAAACGTGCTGGCCTGCAATTTTCTGCCGAGAACTGGTCGTGTGAACGTGTTGCTGATGCGTGTGCTGGAGATTAATGGAATTGATGGGTGGGAGTGCTAGTACGTACTGACCGATTCGAGCAGGATGTTGGAGGCCTTGAAGTCGCGGTAGATCACCGGCGTGTCGGCCTCGTGCAAGAACGCGAGCCCCTTGGCCGCGCCCACGGCGATCTTCACCCGCGTCGACCACGGCAAGCTCGACAGCAGATCTGCATACGTACACGACCATGAGTGATATATCCATGACACGATGAAGAAGTCATGAGAACTTAAAGAAGAGAAGATTAAAGATTCGAGAGGTATTGATTGCAAGTGATCGAGCTGTGTGTGTGCAGGTGAAGGGTCGCTTACTCTTGAAGAGATGGTGCTCGAGGCTGCCCCTGGCTATGTACTCGTAGACTAGCACGCGGTGGTCGTCTTGGCAGCAGTAGCCGACCAGCTTCACCAGATGCGGATGGCTCAACATCCCGAGGTACACCACCTCCGCCTGCATGCGCGCAAGCAACCAATCAATCACAAGCTTACTTGGGAATCCATCAAGCTCTAGTACAATGGAGAGTCGACGCGGGAAGCGTCGGCGTCATGTGGCGCACGCGCGGCGGCGCGGGACGGCACGTACGTACCAGCCACTCGCGGTGGCCCTGCGGGCCGTCGGTGTCGAGGTACTTGACGGCGACGTGCTGGGGGTGGAGGCCGGGGCGGAGCTTGTCGTCGACGAAGCCCTTGTAGACGGGGCCGAAGCCGCCCTCGCCGATGAAGTTGCTGCCGGAGAAGCCCCGCGTCGCGGCCTTCAGCTCCGGCAGCGCGAACGCGTGCAGCCCCGACGCCGCCAGCGTCCGCGACAGGTCCTCCAGCGACAGCGACCGCAGCCTCCCCGTCGCGCTCCGCACCCGCCGCACCGCCTTCTTCTTCGCCCCCGGCGCCGCCGCCTCCCCCGCCTCCGCGCGCCCGAAGCACGCACCAAACAGCGCCCTCATGGCCACGGCACGATCGATCGCGTCGCTCCTCGCGAGGTGGATTTCGATGGGAATGGAGGCTTGTGTGTGCGTGGGGTGGGGTATATAAAGAGGAGAGGTGGCCGACGGCGAGGTTGCCTGGTTGGGGAACGGGGCGCGCGCACGCGTCTGAAATGGCCAATTTGACCTGATCGGGGCAGCAACGCCGACGCGCTGGTTAGCTTGGTGGCTTCCGGGTGGACGTGAACGTGATGGTATTGATCGAGCTAGGCGGCAGAATGGCTTTCCTTTCCTTTTCTTTCTTTTTTTCCTTCTCTACCCTCTTGGCTTTGCTCTTGGTGAGTGGACGTTGGTTAACATCGAATGTAAAGGTGAATGGTACTCTCTCTTCTTCTTTTCTTTTTTTTTTTGTAAAGGGGTTCTATTACAAAGGACAGAATTACACCAGCTTTAAGTTTGTGGCGGACAACTAGCTGAAAACCAACCAATCACAATTCGAATGGAAAATCGCTCAAATGAATTGGTCGCCACAAAACAGAATAACACTCAATTAGTCTTGTTTTCTAAAATGACAACGATGCAAGCAATTTGTTCCCAATTAACATTTCAACATCTTTCCTCCTTTCCCCTTTTTCCATATCGGAAATTGGGTGAGCTTTTGAATTTGCCCCCGAACTCCCCTCTAACTCCAGTCGGCAATACCGACGACGCCGTCGCCCATCTCATCGAACACCCGCCTCAACATCCCCTCGACGGTTTCCGCATCAAACTTTGGTTGAATTTTCGGTCAGGCTCCGCCGCTAGATATACTAATCAGTACTCCCTCCGGTTCTCGAAAATATCTCGTTTTCAACATGTATTAAGTTAAAATTTTAAAACTTTATTTATAAATACCTTTCGAACTATTTGGATTGGGTACATGAAAATCATATATAGATTCGTCTCAAAAAACACTTCCGTGATATCATTATATTATTGTAGTTTAATTGTTCTATAAATAATTTGCAATAATAATTAGTGATCAAAATTGTACTTCGACGATCATACATATATGCGTCTAAATGTCAATAACTGGAGGAAGCGGGTTATTAGCTAATAGGATTACTGGACCTTGTCTGGACTCTGGAGGCCGCTGGGGTCTGCAACAATCTCAGCATCTGGCACTCATATATCCATGTATCAAGCATTCAAACTTCTGCTGTGTGAGTTCATACACAGTTCGTAGCTTTGTATCTTGCTCAAATGACATTCTTTAAAATTCACGTTTTCTCAAATAACATTCGGAACCATTTCCAGTTACTTAAGATGGTACCACATGTTATACTCACATAAAAATTGACACACGAATTCAGTGTCATTTAGGCAATTTTTCTCCTTTTTATCATGGTATAGTTACTTTTTTGCTACCCATATATCTATGTACGTATCAAGCATTCAAGCTCCTGCTGTGTGAGTTTATACAGTTCGTAACTTTGTATCGTGGTTTTACTTTAAGAAAAAACAGGTATCGTAGTGGAGCGCAACTTTATTTTGCTACCGCGACATCAAATCAAAGTAAAACGTCCAATTTTCTCTTGCATTTATCTGAAAATTAAGCCGTCGAAGGGAAACCGTGCCTGCGTGGAATTGGGAAGAAGCGTTTGGCTGGCTAGGTGTTTGTTAATATTTTTGCATCAGCATCTCGCCGTCACACGGTGAGACAGTGACGCTCCACCACCCCAAGAAGTTTCTTTAGCACGACCAGTTCGTTTATGTTGCTGTCAGCAAGCAGGGCACTTAAATTTTTGAAAACAAGTGGGACGTTTTCTTTATAATAATTGTGTAAAGGTTGGAAAGTGATTTTGCACCACGAAAGGCGATGAAATGTGTTTATTGATCGATCTTATCGTCTAGGATTCTTAAAGATACCTAAACATAAACATGTGCAGACACTAGCTTCGTATATTTTCGTCGGGTATACTGGTGCTATCTGCTTTATTTCTTTGAGGAACGAGGAGCCCACGAAGGCTGAGAAAGGAGCAATGGACCAACGGTTGCATATGCTGCCACTACCACCATTCCTCTACATTCAGTTTTTTGGATTTTTTGTCTTAGAGATGTACAATCATCATTTTTTTGGATTAGACAGTTATCTTCTTTTTGGATATATGTCAAAGACAGTTATGTGCTATCTAAGTCCATTTCTACGACGAACGAGGAGTCATGAAGATTGGGAAAGGAGCAATATACCAATTGTTGCATATATTGCATGCCATCATTTCTAGACCCATGTTGAGACAATTTTGTTCTCCCAATTTAAGCCCTGGGGGGAGAGGCGATGTTCCCCTAATTTTGTTCTCTCCTTTTTTTATCAACAAATGGCAGTTCTCCTGTTATTTTGCTAAAAAAATGTCAGAGACAAATAGACATCATCTACTCTCTTCGCCAGAAATATAAGAAAACATATTTTATTTTGTTAGAATAAGACTTTGACCGATAATTACTCTATTAATACATAATTTTTGTGACACTATAAATTTTGACCAACAATTACTCTATTAATACATATTTTATTAATACTTTGATCAGAATTTTAGCAAAAGTGGTTGTATAACACTATAAATCATATGAATTGCCTCACACGTCATACACACATGGAGTGCTATATAGCAAAGTCACGATGCGAATTTGCAGCGCCGCAGCCCGAATTTCCCCTAAAATTCTGATAGTGTCCTGCCTGTCTTGCGTAGCCCGTATCTCCCTTCCCAGTCAGCTCTGCTTCATAGTACCTGCCTAGCTAGTTAGCTGAACGGTTATTGATGTGGGAAGAGAAGATATATATGTAGGTGGAGAGCGGAGACAGACACCAATGTACTTGCATGATTAGCCTGAGCCGCGAGTGATGGCTGCGCCCGTGCGATGCTAATCCCTCAACGATCCAGGTGCACGTGCGGGATGTGTCTGTGACACGGGACCTTGGAGTGGTTGCTGCTTGCTGGGAAAGCATATATTGCCATCGATTGGTTCTCGTCCCCCCTGAAAAAAAGAGAGAGAGACAGAAGAATTTCAAGCACCAACCGGTGCAGAAACCATAGAGTCACAGGGGCCTGAAGAAATGATGCTGGCACCACCACCAAAAAGAATATGCCGCACCGACAAATCAAGGTGCGGTAAAGAGAACTCGAATGGTGTAGGGTATATGTTTGGTAACATCGCGGGCTATTATTATTGATCTACCGGTTTGGCTTAAACCCAGGCGACTGGGCTTTTGATCTACTGTCTTATGAGAGATGATGTGACATTACTCTATTCCTATTATGTGTAGCTTTTTTTAATTGATTAAAAATTACACTTTGTTTGCTTAAACTTTTGGTTTGGAAAATTTTGGGCCTTAATGAAAACGTAGGATACGTTAAAGGACCTGCGGCATAATTTATTTTTCTAACGGTTATTTGATTAAAAAATGTTATCGGTTTTTTAAGTCATTTCGTCGGAATTTCAAAGTTTGCAAGATGGAAGCTCTTAAAACCACGGTTGATTTTTGGTTCCGATTTGTTGAAGTCATCTTTTCAAATCCTTAAAATTCACGATCAATAGATAATCAAATAATTATAGGATCGCATAGCTTAAAATTTAGTGATTTACACAAGGTTATGTATGCAGAGCATAAATCTTTGATCGGCTATTGTCAATCTATGCATGTGGTTGGTTGGTAACATCGCAAGCTAGGATTCTTGTCTATGGTTGCAGGTTGTCATTTAGTGATTTACATATGGGGGGTTTTGTAAGGGTCTTTAAAAAGGCTTGATGAAGGTTAAGGATGACTTTTTGTCATGTAATATTCGTTTCTAGGAAGATATGTGGCCGGGCGATATATAGCCCACTTAAGTAGCAGTATTCTCGTATTCATTTGATTCTTCATATGCATCATGCCACTGTAGTGGTATTAAGTGTTGGGCTTACCATTTAGAGTGTCATTTTGTCGATTGTTAGTTAGACAAAATCTCATTAATTGGCACAATTTGATATCTCATCTGCAGGATATCCAGTCGAGACAAGATAAGAATAAATTTGTATGTAGTCTTCGTAAACATAGAATATTTATAGCTCAATCCATGTCTAAAAACTAAGGATTTTGCATGTGGTATTTTTTTTTGTATGGAAGCTTAAATTTTCTCTTAAAATAAAAATTTTGCTATGGTTTGTAGATAAAAAAATGTAATTTTAACTAAATACAATCCTGTTAAGAGGAACTGGATAGGAAATTTGACTTGTTGTTTCTGTGATAAGAGGGAAACTGTTCAACATCTCCTCCTTGATTGCCAGTTAGCAAGGTCGGTTAGAGTTTAGTCCAAATTATCCTTGGTTTGTGGGGCCCATGCATATTCAAATTGTCATACAGGTTTGTGAGAATAACTTTGTAACGAGGTCTTCTATTTTTTTTGAACGAATTGGCAGGAGCACTGCCATTTCATTAAAAAAAGAAAATTGTACACTGTACAAAGGAGAACAGAATAGGAAAGGGGGGATTACAAAGAGACTGTTCGTTAGAGGGGAGAGAAGCAGCACGCCCCAAAAGGCGATGTCGGAAGCAATCTTCTCCACCACCTGCGAAGCTGACAGGCTTTGCCGCTGGAAGAGACGACGGTTCCGTTCCTTCCAAATATTCCAGACCGTATATATTATGCGGCCGTTGAAGACCCTCTCGATGCGTTTCGGAAAACCTGCAATGACCCGAAGCCACCAGTCTAGAAGGCTCGAGGTATTTGTACGATGACATCATTTGGACCCTCTTGGCTTCTGGAATTTACTCCTCATCAGCCTATCATGCCCAATTCTTTGGCAGTATTTTCAATCGCTTGACGCCTACCGTTTGGAAAGCTCAGACGGAAAACAAATGCAAATTTTTTGCTTGGACTTTGGGACATGGCAAGATCCATACATCAGACGTCCTAGCAAAGAAAGGTTGGCCCCATCAACCCAACTGCGCTCTTTGCTTCACGGGTCTTGAGACGATCGACCACCTTTGCGTCCATTGTCCCTTCTCGCTGGCAGACTGGGAGAAGACCTTGCGTTTATTCCATGAGGTCTTCCATTTTCATTGTGCTACCCATTGACAAGGCCTTGTAATAATTGATCACTATGTGTGACTGTGTACATCATCAAAAATAGAGATTGGTTCTTACCATTATCTTATAAAGAACGACATTTGTTTTGCAGGCGCAGACTAAAATCTTTGGTCGGCCATTGTCAATCTGAGGTCTGACTACATGTGCGTGACATGGAAACAACAAACAAACAAGTGGATGGCATTCTCTGGACAGAGAAGTAGCAGCAAGAATCAAGGACTCACAGAGACCGAGATCAAGATGAAAAGATACGTGAAAGCAATCATGTCTGGCTGCCTGATTGTAAAAATCTCTCGCTGTTGTCTGTCTCTCTCCATCTCTGTACTACTTGATTCCTCAATCTCAATCCACTTCGATACGAGTGAGAAAGATCAAAGATGTAACTCACCATACATACATGATGATACAATTAATATATGTTCTGTGCGTAACTCGGAAGATTCGGCCATTGGTGGTGATTCCTCCATTTTAATATTTATATCGTCTTAATGGAAGCTCTACCATTTTATTTTATAAAGAAAAGAAAAAAGATTATTCCAATGACCTGACAAAAAACAGGTTGAATATTTGAATCCAGGTTAAAACTGGCATGCGTATACGGTACATGTACGGATGTACCCCAGCTCACGGGATTAACATCCAGCAGTATATTCTCCCAACCAGCAATGCACCTACCAAATTATCAGCAACATTAGCACTGTTAGATAGTAGAGATAAAAAGAAATGGTATTCTATAGTAATAAGAAAACTTGAGGTTTTTTTTTAAGTTATTGAGAAAAAATAAAAAAAATATTAAAATACTTTAGGATCTTAAAATAAACATTTAATTTTTATGAAAATGGTTACAAAATACTATAACGTATGCCTCAACCAGAGAGGAAAGAAAATAGGAGGGATCAGTGGCGATAGTGATCTCTATCAAACATTTGGACACACCCCTAGGTTGGAATCGAAGGAAGGCAAGGTTGTCTGCCAAACAAAGAGGAGTAGGGGTCGACCACCTCCATGCACTGGGCGACGACTAAATCTAGAGGAGCCCACAATTCTCACATGCAGGAACTTTCTATCAGTTCTAGCGGCAAATTTGTGGTGGACAATGGGTCAAGGCTTAGGGTAGTGGATTAGCGGAAAGAACAATAGGTCAAAGCCATGGACAACAAGTCTACAATAAGGAGGACAAATTAACGAAAGGAAGACAAATGACAGTTAGGGAAGTATAGATAAAGATGATGAGGTTACTGTTGGTGCCAGCATATGCTATAAACCCTAGCTCCGAAGTTCGATCTCCACTCCGTTGCCGGAGCACCCTCTAAAGCTACAACCAGGAGCCTTTATCAGCTCAACCAAACGATTTTCAAAGCGAGAGTGGTATACAAAATAAAAAAAATTACCCAATTTTTTTTAAAAAATTATTATGTATGATTTCTTCTAAGCGAAAACCACTGTCTGCGGATTTCCTTTTTTTTTTTTATAAACTGCGGCACGCCGGCATTGAACAGCAAATCTGCATGCGATACATCGACGGGGCAGCTTGGACTGCGGTTTCTGTGGGCGGTTACCAAGGCTGCGGTTTTTGTGGCAGCTTGACGCCCATTCGCCCAACAAACCAGGCAAGTTTTTCCCTGCTCCTATCGGTCAATGTGTTGTCTTTTCTTCAGGTTCAGGTTTGATTTCCTCCTTCCTTAACATGGAAAGGCCTTTGAACTCCATCAGAAAAAAAAGGCCTTTGAACTCCATCAGAAAAAAAAAAAGGCCTTTGAACTTTTGTCGAGGCCTGTTGGTGTTTGAATGTGGTAAACGTTTGTCAGAGAATCTGGAAGAAAAATTTTACTGTACTTATGATACAAACCATTCATCCTTTTTTATCTAGTAGTTTAGATCATCTTTTTATTTTTCTTATACTGTTGTGGCAATGTTTATACCACACTGCTTGTATATGTTTTGTGTGAGGGTTTTCTGAATGGATTGTCATATTTGAATTATACTACAACCCTAGTATATTTTGTTTTGAGAGAAAAACAGTAGAGAAAATTCTTATGGTAAGAGAGAGAGATTAAAACTTACGGGTAACTGTACAAATATTATAAAAGTTGGTTGAACCAAAGTTCAAAAGAAGGAATCCAGATGGCTCGCAATCTAAGTCTGAGTGAATTCAATTCTGTTTTGAAAATGGACAACCAACTCTTGATTGAAGGGTTACCTTGCCGAAAGATAAAATTGTTGCAAAGCTTCCAAAGTGACCATGCTGAAACTGCAAAGAGATCAAAGGAAAAAAGGAGCATGCTTGTTGCTTGAGCTGCTTGGAGGAGTTTGGTGACATCAGCTGAATCATTCCATTGGACTCCGATATATTGCCAGAACAGTTTAATCAAAATGCAACGGAAGAAAAGATAAAAGATTTGTTTCCAAAGAACTTTTTTTTTTGAACGAAAAAGGGGCAGGCGCACTGCCATTTCATTAAGAAGGGGAAATATTTACAGAGTACAACTCCGAAAGAAAACTACTCCATATTTACAAGGCTGGCCGAAAGGCCCCAGCAACGGATGTCGTCCCTGATAAAGGAGACCACCGAAGGAATGGTGAGAAATTTCCCTTCAAAAATACGACAGTTGCGCTCCTTCCAAATATTCCAGACAGTTGCAATCACCAAACCACCAAAGGCTTTACGCTCTGAAGCGCGGAGCCGGTGGTGATTCTGGAGCCACCAGTTGGAAAGGCTTCCAACCGGACGCTGAATGGAAGCGAATTGATTTGGTAGCACAAGGGTCCAAATGCTACTGGTGAAAGGACAGGATGATGTGAGGTGGTCGATAGTCTCTGGGTTTGCTTGACAAAGGCAACGGATGGGATCATGCGGCCAACCCTTTTTGGCTAGCATCTCAGCCGTGTTGATCTTACCATGAACAAGGGTCCAGGCAAAGAAACGGCATTTGTTTTCCGCATCCGCTTTCCAAACAAGCTTGTGGAATTCCCAACTAGTGCTTCCAGCGAACTGCAGCCTGTACGCAGACCGGGCCGTGTAAGACTGGTGAGCGGAAGGCGTCCAGAGAATTTTGTCATTTGTGCCCAAAGGTGCAAGAGCCACCTGCTGGATCATGGACCACAACCTTAAAAATTCAAGAAGCTGATTAGGAGTCTGAAGATGGCCAACGGAGGAGATCCAGAGGTCATTGTGAAGTTGACTCGCAACCTTCCAATTTTTACGCTTGGCAATAGCAAATAAGGTAGGCGCCAAAAAACGAGGGGCCATCCCTTGAAGCCAGCTATCATTCCAGAAACTGGCCTTGTTGCCATCTCAAATGTCCACCTTAGTTGCAGCCCGAAACAGGGAGATGTCAGAAAGGTCGCAAGGGACGGGGGTGCCAACCCAAGCCTTTGTAGGATTGTTCCACTCTTGCCAAAGCCAACGAAGACGAAGGGCGCGACTGAACCTTTCAAGATCAATAACGCCTAGACCCCCGAGGTCCTTTGGACGGCACACCTAAAAGAACTAAAAGAAGCCGACTGACACAAAGGCATGTGTACTGTAAAAGTGCTCGTCAGAAAAGCTCTTGTATTCTCTTGCGCTTGAGTCACATCCCTAGTTCTAGGGGCTCAAAATTATAGAACAAAAAGGGTTTAAAACACCGTGATTTTTTTGTTGAAATTTGTAGCTTTCAATCTGTAGCTATGGTTTGAAATGTAATCTGGGGTCAAAACCAGTTCTTGTTTAAATTCAAAATTAAAGCAATAAATCAAATTCGAAATCACAAAGTAACTAACTGTTTCTCGCAACCATTTAAAAAAAAATCATAACTTTCTACGCCTTTTTAATGAAATGACAAAGCGTCTATCATAGTTTTCAAATAATAAATAAGCTTTTGTCGCAAAAAAAAAAAATCAAAACTTGGCCCTTGGAAGAAACCATTTTTTTTCTTCCAAACCGCTCAGTTTTTCATAAGTTATCTAGTGAAAAACTATTTTGCAAAGCAACTAAATTTGTTGCTAATTGGGTGCACCGAAGATTGCAACCCCAAAATACTAGCGAACAATTCAATCAAAATGTTTCAAACGGCTAGCAAAACGTTTTCCGAACTGGTTCGTTTGAAGTGAGGACACGCGTTTTTCAAGTGAGGAGGTAGTTCATGTAACAAGGGGCGTATTCCTCTCCGTGTTTTTTTTTCACTCGTCTTTCTGTATTTGTCAAACCAAGAATTAGCAATTCCATTTGACCCATTCTGTAGATGTGCAAGTAAACGTTACACACACACACACACACACACACACACACACACTCCTGTACACCTGTAACGTGAGGCTACTGTGTTGTTCATTTGCATTTCAAATGTGACAGGTAGGTATGTAGGCATCAGTGCATTGCTGTGTAATTATGGTACTAAACATGATTAACTCCACTGGTACGCAAATTATCTGCACAGGACAGAGATCCACCTAGCTGGGTCAAAATTGTATTGATTTGTCAAATCAGATCATATTTACCGCTAGAAAAAAGGTCATAGTGGGCAATATATATTTTTCTTTGTTTAGTGGGAGGGTATAGCTGCTGCTGTATACTTTCATTCTGCATAAACTCACAATTATTCAACTTTGTTCTTATGAGTTATGATTATGCTCCCTTATCAGCGGCCCCTCCATCTGTAATTTACTTATGCTCAAAAGACGAAAGTTCTAGGATGCAGCAGGTTTCTATCATTTCTGCAGGTTCCCTATTCGAACATGGAGTGAGGGCATTTCCCAAGAGATGGAACGAAAGGCTGCAATTTGTGCAGGTTGTATTTATTTTTAAAATATATTTGATATACTCTAAGATAGCTTGTACAAGAATTTATTACATCGAATAATACCTATCGGCGTGCTTCAACTGATAGGTTTTCCGGGACCTAATCCGGTTGTTCGGCAGTGGGGGTGTGCTCAGCCGGCTCACTCCTCTAATCTATCTTCGGCGCAAGAACACAAGAACAAAGACTCAGGTTACTCAGGTTCAGGCCCTCTGATCGGGTAATAGTCCTAATCCTGCTCAAACTTCTTGCAATGTATGAACTGGCTAGTCTCGGGAGGGTCCGATCTCAGGATCGATTGTTCAACAACCCCTTACAGATGCACCCCCAGCCCTTATATACCCGGGCTGACGTGGGTCGCAACGTGCTACACAGTGCGTATTAAATGATCTTACCGCTGTAGCCATCATTCCTTCTGCGCTAGTCCTCGCTGTCACCTTTTCTGCCCCTGCTTCTGACAACGGGACAGCTTGGATTAGGACAGAGCGGCCCACCTGCCCCGAGCGTCTTCCTGTCACACATAGTGCTGGGAGTTGGGCCATGCTGGGCCGGCACGGGCCCGTCGTGCCTCGGGCCGGCACGGCACGACCACTCCAACCGTGCCGGGCCGGGCCGGCACGAGAAGACAAAATCAGGGCACGGCATAGCCCAAAAGCACGACGGGCCTAAACCGGGCCGTGCCTGCCCAAGCACGGCCCACATTTCTTCAATCCAGTAATAAACCAAATCTCCGTGCTGTGCCGTGCTGCGGGCCTGTTTTTTCGGGCCGTGCCCGGGCTGGCCCGTTTGGCACGGCCTGTTTCCCCAGCACTAGTCACACCATAGTTGACGTGAACGAGACGGCTATAGAGATGGCCACAGCGTAGCTAACATCACTAGCGGGACGAGGGCAATCATGTTGTTAGAGCCCCGCCCACTCTGTCAGAATGGCTCCGTCGCATTGAATGCTTCGGATTCGGTGTATTCCGGAGAAATCCTTAGCGAGGAAGTTTTCTTGCACCTTCGTCTTGTATCCCTGACAGTGGGGCCCGCGTACCCCCTGCTGCTCCTGCGCGCTCGCCCAGCGCCTGCTCGCCAAGCGCCACGTGTCCTGGCCGCCCGGCGCCTGGGGCCCGGTCACCAGCCTTCGCGTCGGACGCCACAAGTCCTAGCCGCCTGATGCCTGGGGCCTGGTCGCCAGCCTGCGCGCCGGACGCCACGAATCCTAGTTGCCCGGTGCCTGGGGCCTGGTCGCCCGAGTCTTGGCCGCCCGGCGCCTGGGGCCTGTTCGCCCGCCCACGCGCCGGATGCCACGTGGCCTGAACAAACGGCTTGAGCTTCATTTTATCTGAAACCAGACTTTGATCTATTTGGGCCCGATGTTTCCAAGTATGGGACACTCCCTAATTGGACTCTGGTCCCACTTGGCAGCGAAGCGAGGGGTACACCCCGGTGTAGGATACACCGACAATACCTCTTGCAAAAATTTCTCTCTTTTTTCTTAACTAAAGGTCACTCTTACTAGTACCAACGCAAATACATAAGTAGCAAAACATAATGAATTTGCATTCACTGAAAAGCTCAGGCAGATGCTATTTAAATTGTTAAATATCATTCATGGTCGATACAAAATAAAATGGCAAAATATACAGTAGAAACATCACCAAAATAATCTTGTGGAATTCAAATGGAAAGTTTTGGAATGGTTGCTGCCTAGTACCATAGTTATTTCTTGTATCAAAGTTGCTGTATTTTTAATCTGAAACCATTTCCATCTGCAGATGACATTTCCCAGTGTATGAATTTTGTGAAATTATGTCCTCCGCAATGGGATCTGCTGTTGTCACTAGTCCTAGATAAAAATGGAAGGTAAAACAAACACCCATGAACTTTTGAGTTTCCTTGCTCGAAGCAAAATTATCTTTGCTTCTGTTTCTTTGTTTCATATGCTTGACTCTGCCGCGTGATCCATTTGTACTAGATAATGTATAAAAACTTATTGAATCCCTGATTGGACATTTAATATTGTAAAGGACAAAGTACCAATTTGGTCCCTCAACTATAGCCGCTGGACCACTTTGGTCCCTGAACCTCAATACCGGACTTGGGAGGTCCCTCAACTACAAAACCGGACTTAAATAGTCCTTTTGCCCGGTATTGAGCTTCAAAACAGGACTTGGGAGGTCCCTCAACTAATAAAACCGGACTTAGGAGGTCCCTCAACTAACAAAACCGGACTTAAAAGGTCCCTAAAACCACCTGCTGACCGGGTCAAAGGACTATTTAAGTCCGGTTTTGTTAGTTGAGGGACCTCCCAAGTCCGGTATTAAGGTTCAGGGACCAAAGTGGTCCAACGGCTATAGTTGAGGGACCAAATTGGTACTTTTTCCTATTGTAAATAGAAATGGGAATTGCTAGTGGAAAAAAAGGTCTGACCCGTTTGGTCTAGGAGTAGTGGACTTTCCAAGAACGGATACCAATCTTCCACGTCTTGCGATACCATTTTATATACCTGTATAACCTCGTATGGTGTGCGTATGCCACATCACGTCCTCTTTCCACTACCACCCACAGAAAATGATAGAAGCCACAGCCCACAGTTGCCACCTTGTGGGCTCCTTTCCCGTTTAAAACCTCAACTACAACTAAATCATAGGACTTGTTTAGTCCTCCTTAGGCTTTGTTTATTCAAATCTAGGAGCTGATCTGCTCTTCTATTCGCCCTCTCTGGCTGCAGTAGGTAACCTGACCAATTTTTCTTACAGAAAGAATAACCAGTGATGGAAATTTTTTTCCCCACATCATGCTGTTATTATGTATAGCATATGCTGAAGGATTAATGTTTACTGAAGGAATAGTTTTCCTGCTTTGGGAGCTTAAGGACTCAGAACTAGGTTCTAATGGAACCAATCGAGGTGAAGCAACTGAACGTCTTGTTGCTAGGCAGGAAGAATCACTTTACGGGGTCTTGATTGCTGGGATATTGAACCAAAAGCCTAATGTTACCTTTGGTGTGATTTTGATGGGTTGCATCTTGCCCTGCTATTAAGATCAGTTTGGCGAGGGATTTGTTTATCATAGTTGGCCAGCCAAAAGGGTTATGCGTCTAGAAGCATCAAATTATGCATGGTACTGATTACTGATAAGTCATCTACAGCACTAAGAGAAATAATTTGCAGCTGCAAGAATATCGATAGGACATGATAACTTATTCCCCATATGCCACCTAAAAGCAGAAAATATCCACCATATGTGCTGGTGCATTTCTGCATTTGGTGATATGATATTTGAATAATTGCTTCTGTTTCTACCATTTGAGGATAGACTTCAGTGACGCATCAGAAGTTGACCCTTTTAGAACGTTAGGATGCATGAAGAGTGGATTCTGTCCAGGGACAGCTTTGCTCCCGAGGAAGCGGACTCTTGCGATGGTGCATTGTCTAATCGAAAGCACTAGGCCTAGTTTGGTATTTGACCATGTTCTCATGTCTCATCACACGCAGTATTTTCACCAACAACTCGCCATGACCCCACTTTGCCCCTTTGGTTAATCTGTTCAGTGTTGAGTTAGCTAATATAGCAGACACCCTTGGGTTGGTGGCGTTGTCTTAGCTCCAGGGCCTAAACACAGTGAGGTGGTGGCACAAAAGAATAAACAGAAAGGGTTACTGAGCTTCTAACCTAGGAGTCAAACATGGGGTCTAGTTGTCTAGTTGTTTGGCAGTCTCGAATTGGCCAGTGGTTGCCTGCACGGTCCAAGGTTTGGCAGGAGCTAGGCTTGAGATAACCTATCCAACAACGTGTGTTTGAGAGCGAAGCGTGAACCAATTAGATTGGGTGGTTGAAGAGGAGCTAGGACCATTCATAGGTAACTCCTTTTTTTCCACAAAGAGTAGGCGTTGCAAGTACACCTCCGTGACCCATCAGTTGCATCTCCCGGCTGCTTCCCTTACCTTATCCCATTGAAAGCTCCTCCGAACGTAGTGTTTGTGCAGCTGGGGTGGGAGTGGGACCGCCATCCTAGACGCAACCACCCTGCAAGTTGCAACCTGGCAGTAACCTGGCGGCCTAAGCAAGTGTCTTGGATGCACCAAGACGTTGGGCAAAGTTTAAGCTAACCCTCTTTTAACTACTGGATATTGCATTTAAGCTACACCTAATGTTTTCAACAACTGTTTGGGCATATATATTAGATATTAAAGTATTGGCAAATGGCACTCCTTTTGGTTCTATCGTATTGTTTTTGAGTAAAGGTTCTATCATATTGTCATACTGTCGTTTCTAAAACACCTTGCTGGACTTATTTCATTAATTTTATTCTTAGGGGTAAAGCAATATAAATTGTATAGGTTGTAGTTGTTCTTGACGAACTAACAGCAGAATGACCTGCAAACCATAATACTCACAAAATAAACCATGTAATCAAATGATTTTCTAATTTGCTGAGCAAGAAGCATCATGTTGCCATTCCTTTTATATCGGTATAGTTAGCTACTAGGGACAGCATGCGATTGATTTATCGCATGGGGGCCGTTTATGATGTGTGCGTGCTTGTTTCTTTCTTTTTCCATTGATCTGATCTGATGGGCCTCTAATGTAGGCTGATAGATGTGGATGAAAAGCGGGGGCATCCTAGTGGTCGCCGCTTTTGTCTTTGCATCCCACTGTGTCGGCACTACCATTTCTGGTTACTACAGTAGTAATTGCATCTCCACCTGTTGGCGGCAAAAAAGAAAATGCTCATACAAGCCAAGCCGCATGACAAGCAAACACCAAAAGTTCCAGATGGCCTTGTCTCATGTGTCTCAGTTATAAATATAAATTGAAAAAGTTTCATGTATGTCAATAAATATTATCAGATTGCTAGATCATTTCACAAATGCATCCGTTTACCTTCTATTCCAATGTCAAACATGTCAGGCTAGTAATTTCAGCGTATGAACTTCCTAGCTCTCAATCAGGAAATTAATGGGACTGTATGATATATTTTATTAGCTTGATCCATGGGATTCATTCATTTCATCATAGGCGTTAGATTGTAATTGAATTTTGTAATGGTACGTGTGGCTGTGCCGCGTGTGCCTTCTGAAGGAGACGGCGAAGGATAGGAACCAGACTCTACGTGTCTCTTCTTTCCATGTGTAGCCATCATGTCTTCTCCACTAGAATTGGTGTCCATTACTGCTGTCACTGCCTGCATCAGAACTCTCCCGTCCAAGAGCTCCCAGTTTCAAATGGTTTTAACATTAGTCTTGCCTTTACGAGTGAACTCCTACTCGCAAGTTCATGCTGGACCGCCGCAATCAGTGACCATAGGACTTAGAAAAATAGGACCAGTTCTACTAGTCGCAACCTCTGTAGAATTGTAGCACCAATGTTTCCGGGACTAGTTATTCTAGTTTTTCTAGGTTGTCGCCGGACAACAGCTGGTATAAGCTGTAAAATAGTACTGCATCACAATCACCAAACATCAAATTATACCTTTTTTATGCCTGTGGCAAGATGGAGTATGTGTTCTGGCGAGCTGTCACACAGCAATTGGTTGCTGGCCCTTTCTGGGGTTGAATCTGGAGGCTATTTATTCATTGGTAAATTAGCCACTGCTGCTGGGCCATGCGCCAAAAATTGCACGGTTAATGGTGAAGACGCTGGCTGCCTCCTGGAACACCTCAAGGGCCAAAACCCAACCCAACAAACCGTGTGCGGAAACCTGAAAGTGATCTCGAGGTTTCCTCCGCATCGGCCTCAACGTGTCCACAGGCACGAAATAATTGGTGCCACAGAAACCATGGCGCCCATGAGCCATCCAGCTCCTAGGTTTCGCAAAAAATGCAGCTAGTATAGTACTACTGGTGCTTTCTACTTGCTCCCAAGAGTTAGTGTCATGTGGTGGCCGTTCTCTCCTTTGTACTCTATCTACCTGTGGCTCGGCCTTTGTCTCATCCTCATGTTGCCAACCCTCTGGTCATTTGTATATATCCTTCTTGCTTTTATCAATTCGCAACTTGTAATATTGATTGGTATGCAACTTGCAGCTCCAGGCTAAACAAAATATCCTCGATTTCCTAGAAGATTGGTGTGTGTGGCAATCCTTGTACCATCAGAGATGCTGCTAGCCCACCAGGCCACCACCCTGTGTATGTGCCAGGAAACCAACAGCCAATTTGACCACGGGATTTGCCGATACAGGGTGGCCGCAGCGTAAGACCCGATCTAAACCCCTCTTTTTTTTAAGCACCCATGCTTTGCAAAGAATATGCAGCTGGTCATTACTATATCCCTTGCTTTGTTCAATGGTACGGCCCTGCTCTATAACTATTGCAAATTGTTGTGCCTGGCTGATAGAAAATTCTGAGAATTATTTGTGGTACAAGGATGCGCGAGAGATTCTTGTTGATGCCTACGAACGTAATTTAGCGAATACCCAAGTAATCCCAACATGTTAGTTGGATTTGACTTTAAGGCTCTGTTTCAATGAGGTTATAGGATTGGTGGTGCCCAGCCAAAAGCGTGAGAAGAGACTTCAATGAACAAATCATCTATACGGTGTGGAACATTTGGAAGAAGAGGAACCATCGCCTTTTCCAGGAGCGAGGTCTAAGCCATATTCAATTCTCATATGGGGGCGTGTTTCCTAGCAGAGAGTAGTCGCGTTGCTTAGCTTGGACGTCTCTTTCTTCCTCATTTCTCTCCCTTCTCCTTTCCCTGTTTCTCTCTTATATAGTGTATAACACTCTTCGTCTTTATTGAATTGGTAGTGCTTTTCCCTTCGGTTCAAAAAAAACAAAAGCTTAAGGTTCAATCAGGATAGACTGAGACCTTTTTCACGGTGGCATCGAAAAAAGCAATCTGTAGAAGGGATGACAACGAAGCTGCCCAGCCTGTGCAACTAGTGAAAGTACTGCTACATTTTATGCTTCGTTCTGATAGCAACTCCCAGCTACTGCCGCCGGTGTTTGCACAAAAGGAGGGAAAAAGAAAAAACTATTAGCTGCAAACAGCACATGAATAGGAAAGAAAAGGAAAGTCCCCGCCGTAAAATGTTGAAACGTAGAGCTAGGGTCAGTCTCTACGTTTGTTTAGCAGCAATCCACATGAACCAAAACAACGGTAAGTAGGAAGATTGGACGTGGAATGCTATTGCTGGGCATAGTGTGAGGGAGGCGGAAAGCAACATGCCATGGCTAACGGTCCATCTCTCCCATGGCCCCCTCGATCGTACTCTCCGGTGAGCTCATCAGCGAGAAGAGGGAGAAAACATGTGCACCATCATCATCTTTTTTTACTTTTACTTTCCTTCCCCATCCTTCTCTGAGCAAGAAGCATCATGTTGCCATCCCTTCCTTTTATATCGGTATAGTTAGCTACTAGGGACAGCATGCGATTGATTCATCGCATGGGGGCAATTTATGATGTGTGCGTGCTTGTCTCTTTCTTTTTCCATTGATCTGATCTGATGGGCCTCCAATGTAGGCTGATAGATGTGGATGAAAAGCGGGGGCATCCTAGTGGTCGCCGCTTTTGTCTTTGCATCCCACTGTGTCGGCACTACCATTTCTGGTTACTACAGTGGTAATTGCATCTCCACCTGTTGGCGGCAAAAAAGAAAATGCTCATACAAGCCAAGCCGCATGACAAGCAAACACCAAAAGTTCCAGATGGCCTTGTCTCATGTGTCTCAATTATTATAAATATAAATTGAAAAAGTTTCATGTATGTCGATAAATATTATCAGATTGCTAGATCATTTGACAATTGCATCCGTTACCTTCTATTCCATTGTCAGCATGTCAGGCTAGTAATTTCATCGTATGAACTTCCTAGCTCTCAATCAGGAAATTCAGGGGACTGTAGGATATATTTTATTAGCTTGATCCATGGGATTCATTCATTTCATCATAGGCGTTAGATTGTAATTGAATTCTGGAATGGTACGTGTGGCTGTGCTGCGTGTGCCTTCTGAAGGAGACGGCGAAGGATAGGAACCAGATTCTACGTGTCTCTTCTTTCCAGGTAGCCATCACGTATTCACTAGACTGCTATGTGTCCATTACGGCTGTCACTGCCTGCATCAGAACTCTCCCGTCCAAGAGCTCCCAGTTTCAAATGGTTTTAAGATTAGGCTTGCCTTTACGAGTGAACTCCTCCTACTCGCAAGTTCATGCGAACTTGCTGGACCGCCGCAATCAGTGACCATAGGACTTAGAAAAATAGGACCAGTTCTACTAGTCGCAACCTCTGTAGAATTGTAGCACCAATGTTTCCGGGACTAGTTATTCTAGTTTTTCTAGGTTGTCGGCGGACAACAGCTGGTATAAGCTGTAATATAGTACTGCATCAAAATCACCAAACATCAAATTATACCTTTTTTTTATGCCTGTGGCAAGATGGATATGTGTTCTGGCGAGCTGTCACACAGCAATTGGTTGCTGGGCCTTTCTGGGGTTGAATCTGGAGGCTAGCTATTTATGCATTGGTAAATTAGCCACTGCTGCTGGGCCATGCGCCAAAAATTGCACGGTTAATGGTGAAGACCCTGGCTGCCTCCTGAAACACCTCAAGGGCCAAAACCCAACCCAACAAACCGTGTGCGGAAACCTGAAAGCGATCTCGAGGTTTCCTCCGCATCGGCCTCAACGTGTCCACAGGTACGAAATAATTGGTGCCACAGAAACCATGGCGCCCATGAGCCATCCAGCTCCTAGGTTTCGCAAAAAATGCAGCTAGTATATAGTACTACTGGTGCTTTCTACTTGCTCCCAAGAGTGAGTGTCAAGTGGTGGCCGTTCTCTCCTTTGTATTGTGTCTACCTGTGGCTCGGCCTTTGTCTCATCCTCATGTTGCCAACCCTGGTCATTTGTATATATCCTTGCTTTATCAATTCGCAACTTGCAATATTGATTGGTATGCAACTTGCAGCTCCAGGCTAAAAAAAATATCCTCGATTTCCTAGAAGATTGGTGTGTGTTGCAATCCTTGTACCATCAGAGATGCCGCTAGCCCACCAGGCCACCACCCTGTGTATGTGCCAGGAAACCAACAGCCAATTTGACCACGGGATTTGCCGATACAGGGTGGACGCAGCGTAAGACCCGCTCTAAACCCCCCCTTTTTTTAAGCACCCATGCTTTGCAAAGAATATGCAGCTGGTCATTACTATATCCCTTGCTTAGTTCAATGGTACGGCCCTGCTCTAAAACTATTGCAAATTGCTGTGCCTGGCTGATAGAAAATCCTGAGAATTATTTGTGGTACAAGGATGCGCGAGAGATTCTTGTTGATGCCTACGAACGTAATTTAGCGAATACCCAAGTAATCCCAACATGTTAGTTGGATTTGACTTTAAGGCTCTGTTTCAATGAGGTTATAGGATTGGTGGTGCCCAGCCAAAAAAGCCGTGAGAAGAGACTTCAAGGAACGGATTATCTATATGGTGTGGAATATTTGGAAGAAGAGGAACCATCGCCTTTTCCAGTAGCAAAGTCTAAGCCATATCCAATTCTCATATGGGGGCGTGTTTCCATGTAGCGAGTAGTCGGGTTGCTCAGCTTGGGCACCTCTTTCTTCCTCATTTCTCTCCTTCCGCTTTTTCCTGTTTCTCTCTTGTATAGTGTATAGCACTCTTCGTCTTTATTGAATTGGTAGTGCTTTTGCCTGTGGTGCTTTTGCCTTCGGTTAAAAAAAAACAAAAGCTTAAGGTTCAATCAGGATAGACTGAGACCTTTTTCACGGTGGCATCGAAAAAAGCAATCTGAAGAAGGGATGACAACGAAGCTGAGGATTGAGACCGGAAGCATAGACTGCCCAGCCTGCGCAACTAGGGAAAGTACTGCTACATTTTATGCCTCGTTCTGATAGCAATTCCCAGCTACTGCCGCCGGTGTTTGCACAAAAGGAGGGAAAAAGAAAAAACTATTAGCTGCAAACAGCACATGAATAGGAAAGAAAGGGAAAGTCCCCGCCGTAAAATGTTGAAATGTAGAGCAAGGGTCAGTCTGTACGTTTGTTTAGCAGCAATCCACATGAACCAAAACAACGGTAAGGCTGGCTCCAACAACACCCTGTATACATCACCGAACCGCTAAAAAAGGGGATGAGATGCTTCCCTACAACATCCAACAGCGTCCCTTAAAGCATCCCCTAATTTACCGTCGTGGAGAGAGAAACCGTATGCGTACGGGACCTCTCTTCTTCCCGTATCCTCAACTGCCTTCCTCCCGCGCAAGATAGGAACAGGCACCGCGCTCTTCTCCTCCTCCCACTCTTCCTCTCGCCGCCTCCTCTTCCCGCCGGCCGCCTCCTCTTCCCGCCGCCACCCGCCTCCTCTGCCTCGCCGACATGTCGCGTGTTGATGCTTCATGCACGAGACGTGTTGCGTTGCTAGTTCTTTGCCTGGAGATACAGGTTCGCAAAGGGAGATAGAGAGGGAGCAGTTGGGTAGAGATCCACTTTAAGGGATTACTGTTGGAGGCATGCATGTTTATAGAGGATGGATTTTTTACAGGAAACCCTTATATCAAGCTATAGGGGATCAAATTTAAGGGGCCTTGTTGGAGCCAGCCTAAGTAGGAAGACTGGACGTGGAATGCTATTGCTGTGCATAGTGCGAGGGAGGCGGAAAGCAACATGCCATGGATAACGGTCCATCTCTCCCATGGCCCCCTCGATCGTACTCTCCGGCGAGCTCATCAGCGAGAAGAGGGAGAAAATATGTGCTCCATCATCTTTTTTTTTACTTTCACTTTCCTTCCCCATCCTCCTTTTCAATCTCCAAGTACAATTCCTCGATCTATATCCATGTCCTGGTCCGATTGATTCTCGTGGCTCTATTGTGTCTAGGTGTGTTTTGCCTGTAGGGTCGTGTTGCATCTCTTTGCTTGTGAGTCATGAAGTTCAAGTGGGTGTCCTTTGATGGCGCCCAGGTCAATTTTGTGAGATTTGATGTGGGTGTAATTGGTAGTGAGAGGAGGCAACAAAACCTAAATGTTGGCTCCAATGGCAGCTGCACGATGATCTATGGTGGCGAGCCTTGCAACGATATTGAGTGAAAAAACATTGTTGAAGTGTTAATCACAAGAGAAATATCTATTTATGGCTTTTTAGCCGGATTGAATGACTACAACGCCCATTAGCGTTGTCACTTTGCTACATGCGTTGCTGAATGGCACGGGTCTCTCAAAATTATGTCGACAACTTCTTTTGCTGTTGATAACGGCAACCTTGCCGTGAGCTTGTAATTTCTGGTAGACGGCCGAAAAGAAGTCGTTGACCATATTATAGTCGCCAATTTTACCGTCGCTGACCACTTATTCTGGGCGGCTTATGGTCGCTGGCAGCCGTCGACCCTAGTTAGGATGGACGACTTTCCTGCTAGTGTAGACGACATAGGCCGTCGAAAACATTCCTATTTGTTTGTTGTTTTAATGGATGGTTTTGCGGTAAAATTTAAGGTATTACACTTGGTTCCAACTAGTTAGTGTTGCAATCCAAGACTAGTCATTTCGATTGTTGCTCTCTTTCTCACTAAATCATTTTGGGTGTTGTGAGACGATTTTGGCATTAGTTGCTCTTATGAAATCGTAGAAGAAGGTCAATTATCATCTTTTATTTGAGGATGCTTACCACCAAGATGTTTCAGTTGTCTGTTTGTTATGAATTGGAAACTTGTTTCTTTTTTTTTTCTTGTTGCTTGCCCTAGCATGATAATCGTTTATCATTTCACTTTGGGTTTAAACTTTTAATATCCATTTTTAATGGATGTATGCATCCCTAGTTGGTGTAAAGGCTGAAAGTTTCTTCTATTATCTAAAAAAAACTACCGGAAAGAAGCGGGTGAAGGCAATAGTGAAGATTGTAGAGAGGGGAGCCTAGCCGCCCAGTAGGGGTGGATTCAAGTCGATCTTGAGCAAGCTTAGGATGTCAAAGCTTGAGCTCGGTTAGGCTCGAGCTCGGCTTGGGCTCGGGCTTGGCTCGAATCAGCATCGGGTCAAGCTCGAGATCGAGCTTGATGAAAACTCGACTAGGCTCGAGATCGGCTCGATTGAGCTCGAATGAAGGGATTTGTGATGTTTTAAGGGAAAATGTGACTATGTGAGCTCGGTTGGACTCAATTTCAAGCTCGAGCTCGGCTCTTGAAGAATTATATTTAAAGAGAGATATGCTATGCAATGATAATTATTCAGACTCTTTTGGGCTCGATGAAGGCTTGGGATCCAGCTCGAGCTCGGCTCGAATAGACTCGAGCTCGGGACTGGGCTCGAGATTGGCTCGTTTAGCATCGAGCTCGAGCCGAGCTCGATTCCAGCTCGAGTAACTCGTCGAGCCCGTGCTTTTGGTCCAGCCCTACCGCCCAGGTTTGGTGCCAATCCAGGCGGAGTAATTGCGCGTGGGGGCCACCTTGTCAGGCCCTTGCCCTTCTGATTAAAAATAGTTGGTTCCCCGAGTTGGATACGAGGATAGATAGTCAGCAATAGAAGGAGCTAACAGGTATGTTCAATGTTTGCAAGATCCGCACTGTTCCCGCCCCCAACCTCGATCTGCTACTATAGTGCGAGAGCAAGAAAGCTAGCGAGGTGACTCGGTTCGGCCTCTAGATCTGGTCGGTTCCCTAGCCTTCAGTAGCCGTCTAGGCGTCAGAGTAGAGGGAGGACTAGCCGAAGTTCGGTGTGGGTTAGGTATTTTACTAGGTATGGTCTACACAAATCCTTCCCAACTAGGTAAAGGGTTTTTAACGGAGTAACATGTGTACCACTCACTTGCTTTGTGTCCGGTCGATCATTCCGCTGGCATCTTGCATTCACGCCTCCGTTTGACTGCCGCTCGGGAATGTAGTTGTAGATACGTGAGTCTTAGTGGGTCGTTGGCTCCACCTCTTATCTCCTTCTACGACATGCTGTGAGTAGGGGAAGAAGGGGGGTAGAGGAATTGGTCGACTCATCAGGCTCATGACCCGAAGACTGCAGGTTCGAATCCTGTCCCCGCCTAATCACGTCAGATACTTGTATGAGTCCTGATCACCTAGGTCAAATAATCTATGTTCAAGTCGTCTATTTGTCAGGCAAGATAAGTTTTGTACTCGATTAATTTCTCAGTCCCTCTAGTCAGGTGGGCGCCGGCCGGCCGGATCCCCCTAAAAACCGTACGTGCGGGTCTCCCCACATGCGGCTCACGCCATTTGAGGTGGCCCAGCCCAGCATTCATTCGCAAATCCTGTAGTGAAATTGAGACTGCTCGACCAGCAATCAAACTACTGCGCAGCAAGAAAACGGATGCGCAACGAGCAATCAAACTATTGTGCTAACGCGCAATGGATTGAGCGCAGCTAGATGTAGGGTTCCTTGTCGGTGTTTCTAGGCTTGGCGAGGACTTTTGGTTCTCAGCAGTGCTCTTCGGCGTCGACAATGCGGGTGTCGAAGGGTGCGGCCGAAGATGTATCTTCCTCATCGTCAACTCCGGTGGAGCATCGGTGAGGAACCCATAATCCATAGATTTTTTTTGAGAAGGTCCCATAATCCTAGTTCGTTGATAACCACGGTGGCTCAACTGACGTGCAGGGCTTCGTTGCTCCTCATTGATTTTAGAACCTAGAGTGGTAGCGCCCAATGGAGTCGATTTAGTGGTGGTGCTAGCATTCTTTGTGCTCTTTACCATGGATAGTTTGACGTTGTGTTGAGGGGCAGCGAGAGAGACCCTTATGGAGATATTTAAGTTGTATTTCGCTTTATGTAAGGCCTTGTGTAAATTGGTTTGGTTTAT
The DNA here is from genome assembly GCA_005191435.1 of Raddia distichophylla. Classification (NCBI taxonomy): domain Eukaryota; kingdom Viridiplantae; phylum Streptophyta; class Magnoliopsida; order Poales; family Poaceae; genus Raddia; species Raddia distichophylla. Next base: position 1,810,899 of record SPJY01011014.1, on the reverse strand, counting down.
CCCCTTGATATAATATAGAACCCTGCCTTATAAAAAAAGTTTACCATTTATTTCTTCATTTGTTTTTCCTTGGGATAGATCACACCATTTTTCGTTCTTGGGCGGTTTGCACCGGATCAGCGCCCATAGTTTGCTTGCAAAAGCCAAAGTTTATCTTTGTACCATCTTATTATCTGTCCATCTTTTAATCAGTGGATGGATGTATTAAATATTTTTTCGAGCGGTAGCTCTTAAATTTTGGATGCAGAAACATCGTTTACCGTTGATCGTAAAACAAATGGACGAGATGGTACGCAGGCAATTTTTGCCTTTAAGACTAAAGGCAGGGGAGGGGATACTCATCCGTTTGCAATGCTTTCTTTCTTCCTACCTCTCTCTCCTGCTGGCTGCTTGCATGCCTTTGTCGTTGAAAGATTCAAGTTTATCCTGCTCCCTGCCCTGCCCTGCTTTGCTGCTAAACCACACAGTGCAACCTGCAGTTCCTGCACCTAGGGTTTACTATGTTTGCTGCCCACGCCTGCGCCCCCTTTGAATCTCTCTCTGATTTGCCACCAAACCAACTAGAGCACCGTACTGTTTACTTAATTTAATGGGCATTGAAACTGACTGTTGTGTACGTCGAATTAGCCTGGCAGTGTGGGTTATTACTCTTGTACGTGCATGACCAGAGCGCAGCCACTGCCCTAGCTCCATGCTGACTTTGATTTGCTTCGATGTGGCCGGATAGTTGATGCTGCTCCATCGGTTGTCCGATGATCGATTTCCAAAGGTCGAGATCGATTACTTTTATTTGAGCCACTATTTTTCGAAAATTTCGCAATTGCGCTTAAAATTAACTCTCAAGGTTGCGTCGAAACAAACGTAGCGGCTTTCAGAAGTTACTTTTTTTAGGCTTTTATTAGAGTTCATCTTTCCCAGTACTGTTCAGCGGCCAATCCAAATAGGGCACGTCTTCGTTTCCTTTTTGAGCTAGGCAGCTAACACCTTGTTCAAGCCGCATCCATGCTTTTGTTCAAAGCCGTGCTATTTGTTTGTGGCCTTTTTTTTCGGTTTAAATTAAAAACTATAAGAAAACAGCGAAAATTTGTTATTTTGTACAACCCAGACATGTACTCCGTAGTACTTTGCTGTTATTTTATGAGATTTTAAATGGTTTTTTTTATATAATTTCTAAAATATATTTTTCAAATTTTTTTTAGACTCTAAAAGGCCTCTCTCAAGGGTCACTATCTTTTCACATTTAAATTTTCAATTACTTTCAGCTGAAGAAAATAAGACCCGTATCTCGAACCTCTTTAATTATGTTTTTCTTCATTGACATGACCTTAGAGGTATTCATTGTTGGAATTCATGGGCTTGGTCCATTTAATATATTAAAAGTCAAATAAATCTGAAACACCTATCCATAAAGTGGGAAAAACACCACCTTATAAAGTGAACCTCTCTCCCTCTTATGGTTAGATGACAAAAAGGAATGGAGCTAAGATCACATACAAAGTTATGAATTCGTGTGATTTTCCATGTGACTTGTGACTTGCAACGACTGATCACCATAGTGCGAGGCATAAAGGCCTTGTCTGTTTTAGCTGAGAGTTTCTGAGTTGTGATCTCTCGAAAGACGTTTTAAAGAGTTAAATTTTTTTTTTACAAACTATAAGGAGAACAATTTAAAATCACATGAAAATAACCACAAAGTATTACATCATTTAGTTTATACAAAAAAAATTATTTATTTTAGTTTAAGCTGAAATAATCAAGGCTAAAGATACTTGCTTTTCGGTAAGAGGTAAGAAAGAAAAATGAGAAGAGAGTTAGATTGACTCGGTCACTATTTTTTTTATTGTTTGTCTATGTCTTATTTTCCTCTATTTTATTCGCTGGACTGGAATAATCTAACTTAGGTTATCGATGGCAAGCTATAGACTGTTCTGTGAACGGATGAACAGTTACGCAGCATGTCGACTGTGTGGTACGTACTAATAGTATATCTCAAGAATACACGTCCACAATACTAACAGCCACAAAATAAAATAAACGGCTTTCCTTTTCTTTTGTTATCCCTACACAGACGATCGGATTGCTCATTGATAGTTATCGTGTCGATCACTTCGATCCGTTCCTGTTTCCACTGTTCTTAATTTATTTATTCAATCATTTCTTTATGCGTGCCCATGCATCTAGAAATTGCTTATATATATCATGCATATTCACACGCACACGCATGTAAAGATCGAAACCATGTGATGATGCCGCATGCTCACCTTGATCGATTTAAATACAAAATTTCTCCCCTCTTTTTCTTGCTGTAAAGCAAAGATATGAATGAATCAAGTAGGCTACAGTACTGGCATACAGTGTGTGCGCCGAACGCGAGCTGCACTCACTCACTCACTCACTCACTCACTCACTCACTGTGCTTACCTGCTGCACTGTACAGGAAAGGATCAAACAGGAGAGATCGATGCAATTTGCAATCTCTCGTCTTGATCGCAAGATGGTCGTATCTCCAGCCGTTGTGTGATTGAAAGCTAGCATAAGTGTGACTCCTGTTCGTTCATTCATTCATCAGTTTCATCGATCTGCTGCATCTGTCGATTTATCTCTCTCCTCTTTTTTAATAGGAGACAGGGACGGGACTGAAATTTTATTGGGCAGCTAGCTAGCAATACATCCGGTGGCTGCTAATGCAACATTTCTAAGTTTTAATCTTTATATTCTCTCATCTTCGAACAACTATTCAGTACCCATATTTTTATCCTCTTCAGAAGAGTTTGTCCTCAAAATGATATAAAAATTGGAGGGGAAGACTCCGATCCAAATATTGAGACTCGGAGAGAATCTAAATCTACGTTTAATCACACAATAACGCATCACAATGAAAGATTAGTCATTGGCCTTGAGACAAATATGCCATCATAATCGACATAGACAGCGTAGGTGACGCCTCAAGACACACGGTGGTAGCAGCGACAATCACATTCGGTTTTCTTCTCCGGCAACAACTTTGGTCTAGAGCCCGCCTCCTCCACCTCGCTGCCTCCTCCCGAGCCGCTTCCTCCAGAGCCATCTCCTCCACCTCGCCGTCGCCGCGTCCTCGCCGCCGCCGCCGCCCGCCTCCTCCACCTCGCTGCCTCCTCCCTAGCCGCCTCCTCAGTCGCCTCCTCCACCTCGCCGCCCCGAGCGCCTCCTCCACCTCGAGCACCTCCCTAGCCGCCGGCGCCGGCGCCGCCCCGTCGAGCGCCTCCTTCTCCTCCCACTTGCGTCCACCTCGGCTTCTTCACTGTAGCGGCCTCGAGCTTGGTCCCTCCCGGCGGCGGCTGTGATTTCGGCCTACCGTTCCCGTGGCTGCCGCCGGGTCTTCTCGGCGCTGTCCGCCGGCGTCTCTCCATCGGGATGGAGCAGCAAGGCGGCTCCTCTCCAGTTTCGCGTCGATCTGACGGCGTTGGCTTCTGTGCAACTATTTCTCGCAACAACATCTTCATCTTTTCCAGAGGTCGTCCTGTTGGCCCGGTGGCAGAAGTCACCTTGACTTCGACTCACGGCTTCGCTTATTTGGACGACTTATCTCGCCTTCAGATGGTTCCCGCATATTCTAGACGTGTGCCCTTTGACTATCTCGCGTCTCTGTTGTTGTGGGGTGCTTATCTGAAGAAGGTATGCTTGTCAACAAGTTTGTGGCCATTTGCAGTTGGTCAAGACTGGGCGTTATGGTGGCGTTGGCTTGGTTTGTATGGGGAGGCAACATTGGGGGACTTCGGTTTGGCGGTGCTTTTGGGTACCAGTTCGTTGACTCCAGGGAGAAATCTCTAGGTTTGACCTTAGCTGGTTGTACCTGACAATGGCGGCATCGTTGTCGCTCCCTTGTTGAAGGCATTGTCTGGAGTTCGATGAATTTGCTCTATAGGGTGAAAACCTATGGTCTGATCATTACTGCTTGGACCATGGCAACGACAGCATGCTTTGTGTCGTTCCCTTCTTGGAGGCGTTGCTTTTGGAGAGCCTTCATCATAGTCTTAGTGTTGTTATGGTGGTGCTCGGTTTTGAAGATTTAGTTGTGTGTTGTAGCTTGCTGCGACAGGATTGTTTTCGTCTTGTCGTTTTTCTTTTTCCTTTTCTTTTTTTTTTGGCTGTGTGCATCCTAACTATGCAGAGGCCGGTTGTGGTCTTGGATTGATTATATCTTCTTGATGTAATTGCCTGAGATCAGTAAAGCTTCCTTTATCTAAAAAAAAGTCTAATCACACAACAATGCATCACAATGAAAGCTTAGTCATTGGCCTTGAGACAAATATGCCATCAGGATCGACGTAGACAGCGTAGGTGACGCCGCAAGACACACTGTGGTAGCAGCGACAATCACATTCGGTGTTCCTCTCCAGCACCAACTTTGGTCTAGAGCGGCAATATACAGAACGGCGACGATCAATGGCGGAGCCAAGGCCCGGCGACCCTGGGCTTGTGCCCGGACTCCCGGGCCGCTAAACTATGTAATTGCATAGAAAAATTAGCTCATACTATGGGCACGGACGGTCCAAAATGAACAAATCTGCGAGCGTCAATTAGACTTATGTCCGGGCTCTCCAAAATTTCTGGCTCTTCCATTGACGACGATCTTTACGTTACTTCCGTGCCAAGATCATCAGATTAGGTAGATTCATGGATTAGGGATTTCTGCGTGCGGCGATGGGCTCCGGAGGCGGCGGCCGGCGAGGACGGGCGGCCGGTGGTGGTCCTGCAGCTGCAGCGCAGCTGCAGCTAGCTATCTATCCAAGCTAGACTCCCGAGCTACCTGCTGCACGGCGCTGTGCCTGACGGCGACGTCCTTCGATGAACAGCTCAGCGTTCAGGAAAACCTAGACGCAGTCGGTTGGACCAGGATGCATCCGTCTCTCTCTCTCAACCAAGTTGCACTCCGTGTCCAAGAACCGGAGCTGCCCGCCAAGTGTGCCAACGCGTCCTTGCTCTCATTCGGTCATTTTTGGTGGGATTGATAGCTAGCACATCCCATCTCTAAATACTATGGACGTTGTATCTATTCATTAATATATATCTCTAAAATTCAATTCCTTCACGATTTGCACTACACTATGCTATTATAGAAGACACCCTCTTTATGAATTTCTTTACAATTCATTCACAGTTTGCAATACACTACAGTATTATAGAGGGCATTCAATGGCTAGCTAGTCCCTTTATATCTGCTACAGTGCTATAGAGAGTTTGTTGGAGAGCTCGATGAGGGTATAGAGAGGCTGTTGGGATGCTTTTATATCTTGAGGCAATGCAGAGCGCTCGCTACGAAAAACAAGTGATTTTGCATTGTTTATAATCACAAGCTTGTTCTTTTTCTTGTAAGCCAAACGCTATGTCGTTTTGAATAAAATTCTTCCAGGCCTCAAATTGACTAGCTTCTTGGTCTCTTCAGTTCTCTTTTCAAGAACTTCTTTTGACCTCTCAATAAAGCCAAACCAAGCTACCGAAGCTCACCATTCTTTCAAATTATAATACTCATTCGGATCTCCGGTTGCAGACAAATCAGCTTCACATGTACATGATACGTATTACATGCACGACAGATCATGTGCACAGTAACTTCACGTACATATGCACAGCAGATCAGCAACCTGCGTAATTAACCATCATTATTATTGAAGTTGAAGCCCTTGCTAATCGATCATATCATATCATATCATATCATATATATACTACATATATATCCAACTAAAACACAGGGCAAAGAAGTACACTTGAGTGAGCCAGGCCCCACCTGTCGTACACTCCAGCCGCATGCCGCTATCTGACCCAGCCTGGTGGGCCCACCTTTCCCAATCCGGCCCTGCCTCCTGCAGATCTCCAAGGGCCAGGGGGCTTGGGTGCGGAATCCGGTGACAAAAGTCTCCAATTCGGCCATGTGATGTCTTAGGTTTTTATTAATCCCTTGGATCCTGCGGTGTGTGCATGACTGTGACTCTGTGAGAGATGCTACAAGTGGGGATGATTAGCAGACACAACTGAGCTGACCACTGATCAGTGGCATCTTTAAGGTGGTGATTAGCACTAATCTATCCATTTGTTTACACGGTCTTGATCGCCACGTCACTGTCCTGGGCTCTCCCCTGTCAATTCCCCATTGGCTGTAGCGGGGGACACGTCACTTCTGAGAGTTAATTTCCTGAGGCGACCTTGGGGCCCTGCCGTGCCGGGACTAGGAGGAAATATATTATAATAATATTGCCAATGTACGTATCACGTTTGAGATTTATGGTGGGAAAAAGGAGAAACTGATTAAGAAATTGGTTTATGCAAGCAATGAAGGAAAGGGGGATTGATGGATGAAGCTAGAACACTTGAGACTTTTGAGCAGCCATATTTGAGGAGGGTGTGTACAGCATGGTGAGGACTGAGGAGGCGAAAACGAAGGCTTCCCGTATTTCCCTGTAGCTGAAAGATTGCAGACCTAACTCGCGTCGATCTTCAATTATACGGGAATTAAAGATAAACTTGTAAACCATTAATTAATTCCCATATAATAAAACGATCATGTAACGGAAATCGGTTTCTGCACAGCTGTTGCTTCGAGAAGGAGATGACGAAGAATAGCAGAAAGAGAACTTGTAAGAGCATTCTCAGCTCCTCTATATCGCTCTCTAAAGCGCTATAAATAACGGAACCCTGAGTTATGTGGCTAATCGAAAGAACCGAGCAGGTACAAACTATTGGTCTTTTTCTAATTTCCCATAATTTTTCTACGGCAAATTCAAACAAGGAGCTATCCAGCCTTTCTCCCATTCACCTAGGTTCACACGATTTTATACTCTGCTCCATGGCTCTGGCCTCCGGGCAAGATGCAAGATGCCTGAAATGGAAGGTGACTATGAATTTGCCGCCATTGCTGGGCCCCTACCCACCTCGCAGTGGAAAAAGAGACTAAAAACACACACAGATTCAACCTGTTCAAATAATTTGCTGGTGTAATTCATCCGTTCGAGAACAATTACCATGAGCAGTTCCAGCGATGGAAATAGGTGATTAAGAGCAATTAATTAAGAGGAGCTGTGATCGCTAGGTGTAATCAGCTAGGCCGGTACGTGCTGGGTAGTGCAGCATCACTGTCGTACGCCAAGTCTACAGCTTCCACACATATCCTATCATGCTGAAAGTAGCAAGTGGAAACTTACAGAATTCCGATGGGCGAGGCCCACCCAAAAATGGCAATGCCGCGAGCTCAATAATTGGGCACATGCCTCGACCTCCGTGGTGGCTCGTACTGTTCATCCGCCTCCATTGGAGGGGATCGAACTCATGGGCCAACCCTAGCTACACATTGACATATGTATCTAGCTAGCTATCACCTTCACTTTGCCCTCGTGACAATGCACACCAAAGTGACGAAGCATATGTAGCTTTGCTCGGTCGGTAGTACTGATCCAGCAATCCTTGCACCCGGACGATCTTTTGGTCGATTTTTGGAGGTAGACCGTTGTAAAGCTAGACCAAACATTCCCCTTCCGGTCTCTTGAACAAAATTACGATTTGGATGTGAGAAAAAGATGGAAGCCATTAAAGCTTAATACAGTGTTTACCACGCTACCACACCACACCACATGCACATGCACATCGTCTACTGTTATAATAAAATTGTCGTTCCCTACATGTGAGACGTGGAGGAGAGAGGAGAGAATAGAGGAGAAAGACGAAGCTTTACAACGTAGCTGGAAGGAGGACGGACGGACGAGTGAGCCACGCCAGAAAATACTTACAACAGGGAATCTCAATCCCATTACACTTAAGTTGGTTTCCCTCCTCAACTTTTACCTTTTTCTATAATTCCTTCTTCACTAATTGAGGGGAGGAGTGTGTTTTTGCTCTAATAACTATTGGACACCGGAGTCATTAGTCATGCTCAATCTAGCATCTCATATAATTGGAGAATAGGTCAGGAACTCAGGATAGATAAAAAAAAGGATGGTCTTCAAAATTGAAGAATAGTTAAACCAAGGGACACATGTTAGCACCAAAGAAAACAAGCGAAGACCGAGAAGCAAAAAAACTAATATAGCTGAGCTTGAGGTGAGGTGGGAATCAATAGATTGCGGACAATAAACAACCGTCTTGTACTGTACTTATGTGTTGGTATCCTTTACACTTGCTAAGCTTTGTACAGGTTGCTTGCAGCATTCAGATTTGGCTTGACACAGGGATGGTGTTACCATGTGTTAGCACATTTTTAAATCAATGGCCTCCCGGTGTACTGCTCATGAATTTCTGCCATTCTAAATATTCAAGTCTGATTTGCATCTGTTTGGAGGTGTATATACATGCTTGATGTTAGGTAGCCTATGCTTGCAATGATAATACTACATTATATTTTGTTGTGTTTGTTTTCTTTAATGCACTGAAAAGAAGTGAAATTATTTCTTTAGGTTGGCCTTGGTTGGCTCTGTTCTGCATATTGCGTTCTTGGTGTCATTTTGTGTTGGTATTTTGACGTCTCTTGAAATTACTCTTTTTTCCCCCTCCAGGTCATGTGCACATTGTCTTCCTCAGGGCCAGTGTTGAAATTACTCTTTTTATGTGTACATCTATTTCAATTTTAGGCCTGGTTGAGATCCATTGCAAGGACGACCAATGTTGTTGTTTGTTTTCAACATTATGTATTTGGGTTTTGGATGTATCGGTTTATATTTAATTGGGTATTTTCATATGCATAAATAGCATTCAGTGGTATTAGGACAGGTTTTTACACATTGCAGCTAAATTGTTTTGCCTATTGTACCCATATTGTTATCTTTGATAGTAGTCCTGTTTTGTAAAATGTGATGTATTCTTCTTTTCAATAAGATGTATTGTCTGATTTGGTCTTTTCGATCTATTTACAGTGTAGAGCCATGCTGATATCATTGTGTGTGTCCTATTGGATATGATTTATGTGTAGTCACCATGACCGAAACATGGCTATATATATTAAGCACTGTCCAAAAAGTAGTATTGTATATTGTCTTGTGCACATTATATATGTTTGCTTAACTAGTCTATATGCGGGTTAGCTAACGCGCGAATGCGCGTTTGTACCGCTAGTCATATCATATACTACATATATATACGCAACTAAAACACAGAGCAAAGAAGTACACTTGAGTGAGCCGGGCGGCCCGGGCCCCACCTGTCGTACACTCCAGCCGCATGCCGCTATCTGACCCAGCCTGGTGGGCCCACCTTTCCCAATCCGGCCCTGCCTCCTGCAGATCTCCAAGGGCCAGGGGGCTTGGGTGCGGAATCCGGTGACAAAAGTCTCCAATTCGGCCATGTGATGTCTTAGGTTTTTATTAATCCCTTGGATCCTGCGGTGTGTGCATGACTGTGACTCTGTGAGAGATGCTACAAGTGGGGATGATTAGCAGACACAACTGAGCTGACCACTGATCAGTGGCATCTTTAAGGTGGTGATTAGCACTAATCTATCCATTTGTTTACACGGTCTTGATCGCCACGTCACTGTCCTGGGCTCTCCCCTGTCAATTCCCCATTGGCTGTAGCGGGGGACACGTCACTTCTGAGAGTTAATTTCCTGAGGCGACCTTGGGGCCCTGCCGTGCCGGGACTAGGAGGAAATATATTATAATAATATTGCCAATGTACGTATCACGTTTGAGATTTATGGTGGGAAAAAGGAGAAACTGATTAAGAAATTGGTTTATGCAAGCAATGAAGGAAAGGGAGATCGATGGATGAAGCTAGAACACTTGAAACTTTTGAGCAACCATATATGCATGATGGGGGTGTGTACAGCATGGTGAGGAGAGGAGGCGAAAACGAAGGCTTCCCGTATTTCCCTGTAGCTGAAAGATTGCAGACCTAACTCGCGTCGATCTTCAATTATACGGGAATTAAAGATAAACTTGTAAACCATTAATTAATTCCCATATAATAAAACGATCATGTAACGGAAATCGGTTTCTGCACAGCTGTTGCTTCGAGAAGGAGATGACGAAGAATAGCAGAAAGAGAACTTGTAAGAGCATTCTCAGCTCCTCTATATCGCTCTCTAAAGCGCTATAAATAACGGAACCCTGAGTTATGTGGCTAATCGAAAGAACCGAGCAGGTACAAACTATTGGTCTTTTTCTAATTTCCCATAATTTTTCTACGGCAAATTCAAACAAGGAGCTATCCAGCCTTTCTCCCATTCACCTAGGTTCACACGATTTTATACTCTGCTCCATGGCTCTGGCCTCCGGGCAAGATGCAAGATGCCTGAAATGGAAGGTGACTATGAATTTGCCGCCATTGCTGGGCCCCTGCCCACCTCGCAGCGCATAAAGAGACACACACACAGATATATTCCACCTGTTCAATTAATTTGCTAGTGTAATTCATCCGTTCGAGAACAATTACCATGAGCAGTTCCAGCGATGGAAATAGGTGATTAAGAGCAATTAATTAAGAGGAGCTGTGATCGCTAGGTGTAATCAGCTAGGCCGGTACGTGCTGGGTAGTGCAGCATCACTGTCGTACGCCAAGTCTACAGCTTCCACACATATCCTATCATGCTGAAAGTAGCAAGTGGAAACTTACAGAATTCCGATGGGCGAGGCCCACCCAAAAATGGCAATGCCGCGAGCTCAATAATTGGGCACATGCCTCGACCTCCGTGGTGGCTCGTACTGTTCATCCGCCTCCATTGGAGGGGATCGAACTCATGGGCCAACCCTAGCTACACATTGACATATGTATCTAGCTAGCTATCACCTTCACTTTGCCCTCGTGACAATGCACACCAAAGTGACGAAGCATATGTAGCTTTGCTCGGTCGGTAGTACTGATCCAGCAATCCTTGCACCCGGACGATCTTTTGGTCGATTTTTGGAGGTAGACCGTTGTAAAGCTAGACCAAACATTCCCATTCCGGTCTCTTGAACAAAATTACGATTTGGATGTGAGAAAAAGATGGAAGCCATTAAAGCTTAATACATGTTTACCACACTACCACACCACACCACATGCACATGCACATCCTCTACTGTTATAATAAAATTGTCGTTCCCTACATGTGAGACGTGGAGGAGAGAGGAGAGAATAGAGGAGAAAGACGAAGCTTTACAACGTAGCTGGAAGGAGGACGGACGGACGAGTGAGCCACGCCAGAAAATACTTACAACAGGGAATCTCAATCCCATTACACTTAAGTTGGTTTCCCTCCTCAACTTTTACCTTTTTCTATAATTCCTTCTTCACTAATTGAGGGGAGGAGTGTGTTTTTGCTCTAATAACTATTGGACACCGGAGTCATTAGTCATGCTCGATCATCTTTTTAGGTATTCCAACCAACCTCTATATCTCATGATGTATATGACCAAAAGGTACATATTACAATATAAGATGCATATCAATAAAGGAATCATTAACAGAACAAATTAAATAAAGAGAAAATTACACTGTTACCCCCTGAACTTGCAGCAGATCTCACATAGCCCCCTGAACTTCAGTTTTACTTTTTCGACCCCCTGAAGTTGTCTCCGTTTGCACGCCGGCCCCAAAACTGTTAGGGGATAATAAAAATATTCAGAAAATTTATGAAAATTCCAGAAAAACTTATAAAAATTTAAAAATTCATTAAAGAAATTCATAAAATTCATAAAATTGCAAAAAAGATTAAAAAATCAAAAAAATATAAAAAAGTTAAAAAATCAGAAAAAATCATGAAAATTAATAAAATCATAAAAACATTAGAAAAATTCAAAAAAATCATTAGAAAATGTAAAAATCATGAAAAATTCAGAAAAAATCATAAAAAATTCAGAAAAATTCATGAAAATTCAGAGAATAATGAAAAATAAAAAAATCATAATAAATTCAAAACAAATTAGAATGGAATGGATTGAAAATAAGAAAATTGTTTAATTAAAGCTTGATACATAATATACTTCCAAGGACTTTAACGGAGAAATAAGAAAATTGTTTAATTAAAGCTTGATACATAGAATGGATTGAAAATCGACCATTCTTATGAAGTTTCCAATAGAAAATATATTGTTCTTAGCCTAGGAAAAGGTTTTGAACTCTGACTTGCAATTAGGACTGATCATGCGAAACCTTGTCCGATCCAATGCAAAAAGCCTGGCCCGGGCTGGTCCGACCAAGCCCAAAAAAGCTCGGCTCGACCAGTGCATTGGGCTAGGCACGGGCCTCGATCCGAAGCCCGACCGCCGTGCCAGGCCAAGACGAGCCCGACAAAAACGTAGTTTAAGCCGTGGCCAGGCCAAGCTTTTGGGCTTGGGACTGAAAATGAGACCCGATGCGTCGAGCCGAGCCGAGCTCGGGCCTGGTGCCACGGAACCGGGTTTTTCCAATCCCGACCCGAAGCCCGGCCCGGCCTTTGAGCAGGTCTACTTGTAATGCATTCCGGTCTACAAAATTTTGTCCAACCAACGTTAAGCGGGATGAAAGGCTAATAGATGCTGAATTTAAAACCTCTGCTGCTGTTATATTCTTCTTTTGAGTAATAAAAATGGGTATTATCTTTTAGATGAGTATGTCCCAACCGTGTTCCCAAAATTTAGCTACCATTTCATAATTGAAAGAATCCCTATCCCGAAAATAAACTACTTTTTACTGTCACAAGACCCTTTCAAAATCGTAAATCCCTAGATTGCATGTTGATAGAAGGCAACGTTTTGTTCTCCAGCTATTTATTCTTAACCACCCATGTTTGCCATAAACCATTCCCACATAATAGTTTAAAAAGCCATCCGTTGAGTAAACATTTATTTTTGATATTTAAATCATGAGTCCCAAATCCGTCCTAATCTTTAGACATACCCAACAATTTTTATTTAGCTAGGAGTATATTTTCCTTACTCGATCGACTTGGCCATGATTATATTTAGGGGGCGACTAGACGACGGGATCCCATCGGAAGCCCACCCCGACGGGATATTTATATTGGAGTACATAGTTTCGGAATTCGGACGATGTTGGTGGACCAACCACCGTGTTTAATTGCCTTTCATTTTCGTTTCGACTCGCATACACGATGGACCGGATGGCGAGGATATCCTTGTCAGCGACCGAGCTGTGGGCCTGTGCCTTTCGTTGGGCGACTCCGACTCCGACCGTGCTGATAGATGCGGCCAATCAGCGCGTACGACGAGAGAGAGCCCAACTCTCACGTGTCCTAAAACTGCCACCGCTGCCACGCCACACACAGGGCGCGCCACAGAGGATCACCGTGACACGTGTCGCTTTCCTTCCATCAGCATGGCCGCTCGAGATAGAGAGCGCGCGGTCTGGGGAGTACAGACACGCATCATGCTCGTTTTACCTGAAATATTACTGTCGCCTGAGCTTCTCACTTCAAAATAGAACTTGTTCAAAGCAAAACTCAAGCTCAGACCGGAAGACGGAAATATACTACGCAACTACCTGTCAGTAGCAACATAGCACTGTCGGGTTGTTTCATGTTCCGGAAGTGATTACTTATATTAATATCGTGTTCTTATTTTTTCCATCTATCTTTCCTTCTATTTTTCGTAGCTGGCAGTAATAATTTATCATTGTGGCCTGTTAAATCGACCGATAGTCTTGGTTTCGTTTATCACTGCCAACCTTGAGCCACCACCGGGAGTGATACATTGGTGCCAGTTTTCCCAAAGGCCGACAATGATGATTGAACTTGCAGTGCCGGTTCGTAGATTGAGCTGACAGTGATGTTAGTAAAACCCGACAGTGATAAGATGTATCACTGTCGGTTTCGAGACTCCAAACCGGTCATCATCAAGTACGGAGAGGTTTAACCACCGGCAATGATACTTTATCAGTGCTATTCCTAGGTAAACCGACAGTGATGAGACGACACGAAAGGGGTGTTCAGTAGTAGTGCCAATTACCTCTCTCTTGACAATTAGATTGGAGCGGTCGAGAGAGATTTCCCGTGACGACGGTATTTTCTGGCATTCAAAAAAGGCTATTTTGACGACGGTAGTTTCCTGTCATTCAAGAAAGGCTATTTTGTCCAGACATGTTGGGACGGTCGCAAAATCGGTTGTTTCCGTAATGTACGCTTGAAAGTCGGAAAAGAAAATCTCCATCGACCACAGTACGATTTCACCGTTGGTAGCTCAAAACCAGTGGGTCTGTGTTGTAAAGAAATACTCTTTTCGTTCCAAATTGTAGTTCACTGTTGATTTTTCAAAAAATATATGTAAATATTATTTATTTTATTGTATTTTATTTTATCATTAAACATATTTTAAGCATGTTTTATATTTTTACATGTTTGCATTATTTCTTTGAATAAGATGAATGGTTAAAAGGTGTCTCCAAAATCAACAGCGAACTATAATTTGAAACGCAGGGAGTACTGTAGATTACCAAGTGATAATGACGCCCGATTAAGTACTGCAGTTAATCACAGCCCGAATTCGGTCAAATTTGGAACGCCCATCTGAGCGCGTACGTCGACCTTCCGTTTTCGGCAGGCCTGTGCATTAAATCCCGTGCGCATCTGTTACGAAAACGGCAAGGGGTACCACCTCTGACCTCTCCAGTTCCGTCCAATCCCAACTGCTCATGAAATTAATTAAATTAGCAGTATGATTAAGCTCGTTCTTCTCGCTGATCGCGATGGCTTGGTTGCAATTAAGAGCTTCAGTGTACGTGTACTTGTGAACAGGTCCGTGTTAGTGACCGCTCTTGCCAGTTGCCACTGACGTCCCATCGGTCTCAATTAACTCGCTCAGAGGTAAGATCAAGGTCAAAGGGTGTTGTTTTACGTCTGTGTGTACTTGCAGTAGATATGATCCATCCATTTATTACCGAACAACTCGGGCTATCAAACACTGTCCGTTTAATTTATTACACTCCCTGATTTTTTATTCGATGTCTTTGATGTTTAAACATGTCTTTAACCATTGCTTTATTCAAAAATTTATCGTAAACATATAAAAATATAAATCATGCATAAAATATCTTTAATGATAAAACAAATCACAAAAAAAAATTGTTAGATTTTGTGTCGAATATGTGTACAAATAAGTTACATACACTCTATGTTGTAATAAGCAAAATTGATTTAGAGTTGGAGTCGAACTATAACCATGGCTCCACTATATAAAAGGAGGTAGCTCTGATGTAACCAGTACAACAACTTCATAATAATAGCATATGCAAGAGGAGGTCAGCGGCTGACATGTGGTCGTGACCTGGTTAGCCGGTATGTTGTGATATTATGTATTGGGAAGGAGTGTCCATAATTAGAGTTCCGCGGATATAGGCGAAAGCTGAACTGCGCTACCAAACATCGTGTCTCCTAGTGTTATTCGTGATCTTTCATTAATGTAAATCCAACAAAAATAAATGATATTTACATAATTTTTTGGAATAAAACAAGTGGTCAAATGCGTGTTCAAAAGTCAAAAACGTCGAACAAAAAAAAACAGATGGAGTATTTTATAGAGAAGGCGAGAAAGCAAGAAAGCAAGGAATCATTTAAGGGACAGCGTAGAGGGTGAATGTGCACATTTTAGAGAATAAATAAAATCTTTTGGAAGACGTTATGAATAGTTTTTCAATGGATGGACAACTAAGACTATTCTTTTCAGCTTAACAGCTTAATGACTTATGTTTGTTTTGAAAAAACATATGTTTTGGATTTTTAAATCTGTTTTCTTTTTCTGTTTCGAAGGTGGATTCTAACGTCCGCTTTACAAAGCAAGTCAAACACAATGGTCTGAATCTCGAGACTAGCTTAAAAAGCTTTCGAAATTCAGTCATTTTAGCTGTTCAGTTGTTCAGCCGTTTATACTAGCTAAAAAGAACAAAACCTAAAACTGTTGGCGAGGATATTCCAAGGGTTTAATTTTTGAATATATTTTTAGAGAAAAATCGGAGCGAGATTTCCAGAAACCCTCGTTTGCTTGTCGATGGGAGTGCGTTCTATCATTCTCGCATTTGCATGTCGTTGCGAGTGACCTTTGTGAACTACACCCTCTTTGGGTAGCACAGCTTTGCATGCCTCTTCAACCCTTGTCACATGGCCGTCCCTCCCGTCTTTCACCACCCCGTCCATCCAAAAAATATACTCATTAATGGATAAAATACCCCTTCATAATTTCTTTGTTTAAACTTTGAAAAATCATATCTCCTTTTTAACTCTTAATTGAGTGGTTCAAATCTCTATATTTTTTCATTTTTTTACCTTTCTCTCTTTTTTCGTGAGACATGATAGGTAAGACTAATTTTCAAATAAAATGTGCATCCAAAAGTTATAATTTTCATTTCCAAATTTGCCTGCTTAATTTTGTTTATTATTTAGAAATCTTTATCATGTATTCAAATATTAGTCCCTCTCTCTCTCTCCCTTGTATCGATACCGTTACAACAACAAAAATTAGCAAACATAGTAAGAGATCAACCAAAAACAAGGATGAAAGATTAATTATATGTTCAGCTTTAGATCTAGCTAAATTACATCTTGCTAGCTTACAAACCATTTAATTTAGTAAAAAAGACACCACATGATTCTGCCTCGGTGTCGGCGACCAAAAAAGCTGTGTCGACGGCCGAAAAGTCGACGACAGACTAATGTCAGCGGCCCAAGGATAGTCACTGACACAGAAGTGCAGCATCGGCGGCTATCGAATCGCCGACGACACAACCTCAACCCTTCTCCCAGCAGCGAATCAAAATTCAAAATTTGTGCCCTCCAAAGCAAGCTATGTCCGCGGCCAAAAAACCCCCGACAACACACCTCAGCCCCCATCCCAGGCCACGACGCCAAATTCAAATTTGTAGCCCACCAAAACAAGCTGTGTCGGCGGCATGACTGGTGTCACCGACAAAGATGCAACTCTCTCACGCCACACTAACGCCCTAATGGTACGACCTAAAGGTGGTCTTGTATGTCAAACGGGGGACATCTCTGCCACGTGGGACAACCTGAGAGTTGAAACAGAGGAGGGCATGCAGCATCTTTCAGCCGACACAACTAGAATAAAAAATCAGGGGGTGTTGATGCGGGCTCGAACCGGCGACCCGCCGGGAGCCCGCGCCATGCGCTGATAACCATGTGGGAATATTTTTCATCACGTCACAGTGGGGCACGAGGTTCTTTTGTAACGAGGTTAGCACAACCTGTGTCCGTGGCCTTGTTAAAGCCGCCGACACAGACCTCTATGTGTCGGCGGCCTTATGAAGTCCTGCCGACACAGAGCCCCTCCCCCCTAGCCGCCGACTTTCTGGCCCACCCTTGGCTCCACAAGCACTTTACTTTGTGCAATGTAAGGTTATAGGACATGCAATATACATCACAACTCATTGCATGGGGGCGTATTGCCCAGCGTTGGACCTTGACTACAAGTTTCTTTGAAACCGTTGTATCAGCTTTCGGGCCACAACGACGTTACGGTTTTAAAATAAACTTGTAGCCGAGTTCCAACGCAGGGTAATACGCCCCCATGGAAAACCTTGCATTGCACAAAACAAAGTGCCGATAGAGTCGAGGGTGGGCCGAAAAGTCGACGGCTAGGGGAGACAGACTCTATGTCGGTGGCTTTTCGAGTGGCCGTTGACACAACCTCCGATGATCCGCCGACACAGGCTACGTTGTGTCGATGGCTGCAGGATGGCTGTTGACACATATGTGTGCCACAAACATATGCCCAAAAGCTTAGGGTGACCGTTGCAGCAGGTAGTGTCGGCGGGGTGAAGACCTGTGTCGTCGGTATGTGGCCGCCGACACATCGCCCCGTGTTGAAAAAAGGTGGCTCGTGCACTACGTCCTCACGACCTAGCGTGCGGGCTCAAACCATCCCCGCTGCCCCGAGCCGCTGCCGC
>SPJY01011014.1:1748027-1787406 GCA_005191435.1 Raddia distichophylla | reverse complement strand
AGTTGCTGCGTTCAGTACTCTACTCCATTTGTTTGCCAACGCTACGTCAAAGACCTCCTCAGGTATATATACTCTCGTGTTTTTTCCCCCTCTTCGGGGTAATTGCCTGAATGGATGCCCCTCTGGATAAGAGATTTGCTATTTGTTAAACGACTCATTTTTCAGTAAATACATTAGTCGATTTCATATATAGACTTGGACTGCAGCGGAGCTAGGGCCTTGGATCAGCCCAGACAAACCGGTCGTTACATGCATCATTACGCCGACCACCCTATAATCTTAGGGTTTATTGATCAGGTTAGGATTCGGGATTTTCCATTGCATGCCCCCTAGGCTTAGAGGGAGGACGGGCAGTGCAATAAGGCAGCGACACCACTAGAGTTGAGGGTGGTTGGAAGTGACGGTCGCATGGGGGCGGGGGCGGCACACAACCTAGAGTGAGGGTTGGCAGGACATCCACAATGGTGAGAGGAAGGGGGCGGATTAGTAAGGTAGCTAGGGCATAGTTGGCAGTGGGTTGTGGCCAATATAGGAGAGGGTGATGGTGGAGACACGTAAAGCAGTTAGGGATAATTTACTTTTTGTCCAAAAGTTCATTGCTTACCTACTATTTGCCCAAACAACTTTCTTCTATCTATTTTGCCTTAAAGTTGGTTGGGTTATCTATTATCTGTCATTTTTTGAATTTTTGGCACAAATATGAACAAACTAACATAGGAAAAGACCATCCTACCCTTACCCCTACCAATGCCATATCTATTATTTGCCCTTCTTTTCGCTGTCTCTCTAATATTTGTTGTCAGTTGTAGTTGTGCAGCTTCTCAATTAGCAAAATAGGAAACTTTGAGCTATGACGAATTGACCATGACTAAGTTGAGTGCTAACAGTAAAGAAACATGCAATTTGGTCTTGTTTTAGCAAGTGTCGAATAAATCGTGAATAGCAATGCCAGCTCTGCTGCCGCTTAAGATTGAGGCCAGGAGAACGGGGAGGCCGCACCGCCAGGGTTGTTGCCATGGAGGGCGTGATGCCGGGGATGAAACGGGGAGGGCGCGCCGTCGTGAAGGCCGCCGCCGGGCAAGGACACCGCATCGGGCTCCATCCCTACCGAGGAGGGCCACCGTCGGAGCATCCATGTTTGGCACTGTGATCGGTAGGCTGAGAAGAAGGGCAACGGGAGAACGACTCGATGCTAGGCTGAATAGAAGGGGAATTAGAGAAAGGCAAGATGGTCTTTTCATGTCTAAATTTTCTTATATTTGTGCAAAAATTCAAAAAAGGGCAGATAATAGATAACCCAACTAACTTTGGGGCAAAACATATAGAATAAAGTTGATTGGGGGCAAATAGCAGATAAGCAATGAACTTTAGGGCAAAAAGAAATTATCCCAAGCAGTTAAAGAGGAAGGAGAAGGGGTTGGGAGAAAGGGGAGGAGGAACAACATCAGGCGGAGAAGTCAGGAGTGGTTGCACTAGCAAGGAGCCACGACAGGAGACAAATGCATTGGTTGTGAGCAGTGTTAGCCTAAACGCTACACGGTACATGGTCGGCAGAGTCTCGTGTAGCGTGTAGATAGTGTACACGCCATGTACACGGGATTACACGAATTACACTTTTTTGTACTTTTAAATTAAAATACAAATAAAAAAACATGTATATGCCTAGAAAACTATACTGACAAGTGGCATAGATGAATAATATATTTTCAAGATTACACGTGCATTGTAGATTTGTAGTTCACATATAAAAAAAATGATTCCCAGTAGTGCAAGTATGCAACAAAAATTTGGCACGGCCACAATTTCATTTCGCGCCATTGTTGTTCTATAGCCTAGACGCCATGCTACACGCTGAAAAACGCCGTGTACGTCGTTTTTTTGCCGTGTCGTGTAGGCCGACTAGGCCGTGTTTGACCGTTTTTGACCGTGTAATTCCGTGTAGCGTGTAATACACCGTTTATGTGCTAAACAGCACAGTAACCCATCGTGTACCGTGTACACGGCCGTGTAGACCGTGTAGGCGAACACTGGTTGTGAGCTGTGGTCGTCAGAGGAGAGAGTGATGATGATGAATCCTTCATGCATGATTATATATGCCGAGCCTCCACACTCTCGGCGTACACATTAGAACTACAATAATTTTTTCCGTTATTCAATTTATTTTTAGAAAGATAACATACATTACTTATTAGAATTTTTAACTCTAGGATGGTGTGCTAGTAAAAGCTACTTATTAGCATCACCCACCACCACCGCTAATATCGATTTCTTTTTTAAAGTAGTAATAACATATTTTTTACTGTCTTTGCACATACATACAACAAGTCCCGTTTGATATTTTTTTGAAATGCACAATTCAAAATTATTTGACTATCATATAAAAAATATATAATTACAGAAGTATCCTATTTTTAATGGTGCTTCTCTTTTAAGTTGCATGCAAATCTAAAATTTGAGGTGGTGGCACAATGTTGTTGCTGGAGAAGACAAATAAGAGGAATTTAAGAGGCGACAAAAAGAAAACCTGACCACATGGATTTGACATAGCTAGGTGGCTTGCTATAATGACATTGTCTCTAGGTGACCTCAAGGGTGAGGCGTCGATGCAGGAGGCATTGTTGTAATAGGTAAAGGATGACTTAGAGAGTATGTATCATGGTCATGCATGTGGTACGTATTTCTTGGCTAACCAGGCATACGAAGGGTGAGGGCATGACTAGGTCTTCAAACACGGTGGTACGGTGATATCTACCAACAATGGTGTCGTTTGGAAAATAGAAAGAAGCGTGACAGAGTGAGATGGGTTGGTAGTACATAGTGGCAAGGTGGCCTTGGCGGGTTCGGCGACGGTGTGGTCACTCTTAGGTGGGATAGGAGTACATGGCTTCATGATGTGTTTTTGTGTATTGTAGACATTATTTGTTTTGACGTCTTTGGCCATCTTTCTAGTCGAATAGATTTGTTCTTGTATATATTTATTTGTATTCTCTTCCTTTATAATGAATGATTTTGTGATAGTGTTCCTGCCATTGATTCAATTTTTTTTTCAAACAATGAAGTCGTAAATCTGCCGGTAACTACATAAATTCAAATATAATAAGAAAAGAATCTACAGCGGAAACGATGGAGGAGTGAGCATCTTTGTTTTATTTGTTCAACCACGGTTTTTGAAGGATTGAACTAAAACGTTAGGATTTGAGTTTTATGATGTCTTTCTTTACTCCGTCTTACTAATTTATCAACGTCTATGATATCTTTCTTTGATATCCCTCGAATAAGCCTTAAAAAACTAGCTTATTTTTTATCTAGATTTTTTTGGCAGAGTGATAGCCATAAAAGTATAAATTGTCAAAATGGAGCATTTTATGTAGACCTAAAAATCAAGATGGTCTAGAAATTCAAGATCTAGACATAAAAATAGGATTTTTCATACATGCCATTACGAAGTTCGCTTATTTCGGATATGTCATCACAGTCGATATTATTATAGATGCCACTAGTTTTGCAAATATCTATCACAAATATCTTGCAAATTTTAATTTCACGCGAGCCGAATACGTCAAATACAAAAGAAATACGGTCTCCGACACGTGGGGCCCACTTGTCACCCTCTCCCCTCCTCCCTCCTCCTTCCTAACGTGGAGCATATTGGTTCCGTCAATGGGTATTGTTGCAAAAGGATAAAGAGCGAGGAGATATATTTAAACTTTGTCGATCATTAAAGATGGTGGTCACATCTTTATTTAATAATTATGGGTGGAGATTCAATAATATAATTGCTTCTTCTTAAGTTTTTAATGTAATTTCGACCTTTTTTGTAAGAAGGATATTTATAGTATGAATATAAAAGTGTGGACGCTGAATAATATCCATTATCTGAAAAAACCGGTTTCGAAATATCAGAAGGTGTGGTTAGACTAGGATTTGAGAGTAGCTGTAATCCATAAAAGAAACGAAAACGAGCAGATATTTTCAATTTTTCCCAACAAAAAACACCATTCTTTTTCCCAAGGCCACCAGCCCAGGACAGCACCCTCCAATTGAGAAGAAAAGGGACAGGGGCATCTAAAAAGGAAAAGGAAATGAAAAAAATGCGACTCCCAAATCAGGAAGGATTTTAAGGATAACCGGCTGCTGCCACCGGCTACTCAACACCCCGCTTCTATATATACTGCCCGCCTCCTTTTCCGTCTCGACACACGCAACGCTAACGCACACCACCTCCCCTTCCCCTCCGCCTCCGTCGCGTTTGCTCGCCGGAGACGGCCGCCGGTCGCCGGAGCCACGAAAGACCCCACTTTTGCCCCCAAAAACCTCACCTTTGATTCTCCCCACCTCCCACCTGGCTGGCACCGCCGGCCTTGCTCCCGCTGCTTGGACTGCTCCGGCGGATTGCTTGAATTGTTCTTGGCTGATTCGTGAAGCAACAGCAGCCGTAGCAGTAGCCGTAGGATCGATCGTTGCATGTGTGTAGGATGGTGGTCAAGGATTGGGACTGAGGCGGCGGCGGCGGTGGCGACGACGGCGGCGGCGATCGTGGAGGAGGCTAAATGTACCGCAAGAACGACTCGGCCCTCTCCTGCTTCTACCTCTTCCTCCTCTGGTTCTTCTTCCTGAAATAGAGCGAGCGAGAGGGAGGGCGGCGGCTCGAGGTCGAGCTCGTTTGGGTTTGGGTAGTGGTGGTGATTGGGATTTGGAGCTTGGGGTTGAGGGGGAGATGGAGCTGGATCTGAACGTGGAGGACGGGGCGCCGGAGAAACGGGCGCCGATGGCACGTAGCGACTCCGGCACGTCGGAGTCCTCGGTGCTGAACGCGGAGGCGTCCGGCGGCGGAGGGGCCGCTCCCGCGCCCGCCGAGGAGGGCTCCAGCTCGACGCCGCAGCCGCCGCCGCCGCCGACGCAGGCGGCGGTGTTCGAGTTCAGTATCCTGAGGAGCTCGGCGTCGGCCGAGGGCGAGAACGACGTGGGCGGCGCCGACGGCGAGGAGGAGGAGGAGGCCACGCCTTCGCCTCCGCGGCTTCAGCTGCAGCAGCTTGTCACTCGGGAGCTCTTCCCCGTCCCCGCCGGCGCGCCGCGGCCCGTGCCGCAGCATTGGGCGGAGCTGGCATTCGTGCGCCCCGCGCCGCCGCGCGCGCAGCCGGACATCAGAATCTTGCCGCTCCCACAGGCGCACAAGCCGCCCGCGCCGCCGCCGGTGCAGCCGCCTGCGGCCAAGAAGAGCCGCCGCGGCCCGCGCTCCCGCAGCTCGCAGTACCGCGGCGTCACCTTCTACCGCCGCACCGGACGCTGGGAATCCCATATTTGGTCCGTACGCAAACCCTCTCCGCAAATTCGCCTTCTTGCAAGTATTAATCACCAAAACTAGTTCATGAACTTTTCTCCCTCTCTTGTTCATTGGTAATGCAGGGATTGCGGCAAGCAAGTGTACTTAGGTGAGCAGACTGCTTATACTACTTAATTCTGAGCTTAATTATGCCTGCTGATCTGAAACATTGTTCTAATCTATGAATGATTCAACCGATTGTGTGCAGGTGGATTTGACACTGCCCATGCTGCTGCAAGGTTTGCACAGAATTGTTCTCTGAACCACGCACTGCAACCCTACATATCATCCACTTCGTCTCAATCTGAAATTAATGGGCTCAATTACTTGTTTTCAGGGCTTATGATCGAGCAGCGATCAAGTTTCGTGGCGTCGATGCCGACATAAACTTCAATCTCAGTGACTACGAGGACGACATGAGGCAGGTAAGAAGATGCCAACCATATGATCAAGTTTCATTCAACTTGATCAAGTGAAGTGTTGTTGTGGCTTAAGTGCTGAACACAACGCAAATCCTCTTGTGCTGGTTGGTGCATCAGATGAAGAGCCTGTCCAAGGAGGAGTTTGTGCACGTGCTGCGACGGCAGAGCACCGGCTTCTCGCGGGGCAGCTCCAAGTACAGAGGCGTCACCCTGCACAAGTGCGGCCGATGGGAGGCTCGCATGGGCCAGTTCCTTGGCAAGAAGTAAGATAATTTCATCCTACAATTCCTGCTTAACATGTGTAACTGCAACTGCATTTTTTTTTGCTTGTGCTCTCGCATGTGGGCTTGATCTCATACTAGAGTCCTGAGTAGATCAGCTCCCATGGTTAATTCATTATTAGTATGTAGATTAAGAGTATGCAGTAGGCTTAGATGCATAGAAGAACAAGAATACTAGGCAGTGGATAGGGAATTCCTCACCGGTGGGAACGCCATGCTTGGGTGCAGGTACATATATCTTGGGCTATTCGACAGCGAAGTAGAGGCTGCAAGGTTCTGAGCTTGGATTCTGCCATTGATGCAAAAAAAAAAGTTTTGTTTTTTCCTTCTTGTCAGTTGATTTCCAAAGGGACGATACCGACTTCAATCTCCTCTTGTTTCTCTTTGTTTCCTCGTTGCAAACATCAGGGCTTATGATAAAGCTGCGATCAAATGCAATGGTAGAGAAGCCGTGACAAACTTCGAGCCTAACACATACGATGGGGAGATGCTTACTGAAGTTGGTTCCGAAGGTAATGACATTCTAATAACTTAAATAGTGTTCTTTCATGTCTGAACCACTGACTAGACAAGGATGCTCACAGTATGGTTTGACCTTTATTCACAATTGACAATAAAAGTGGGGCAGACTTTCATGTTGGTGGTTAGCTGATAAACTTGTGCTTTCAACTCGATTATTGATTTTACTTGAATTTGATTATGATGATTTGCAGGCGCAGACGTTGATCTGAACTTAAGCATATCTCAACCGGCTTCCATGAGCCCCAAAAGGGATAAGAACTCACATGGTATGCAGCTCCACCACGGGTCATCTGAAGGCTCTGAGCTGAAGAGAGCAAAGGCAAGTATAAAATGTTTCATTATCAACTTGTGCAGTCAGTCAAATTTCACTGGTGAATTTGTATGGCTACCTGATGCACTATGCGAACAATAATAAAATTTCACTGTCACCCCCTACTATTGACTGAAGTACGATTCCCTGCTGTAGCTGGAGTCTTTTTTGTATCGAAGTGTACTTTATAGGCCCTATTTATACAGCTATTGTCCGAATTTTACTTCGATGCCGTGTGACCCACGATGTGAATTATTTCATCACATAGCAAGTTTCTCTTTTCTGCATGATCGCGACATAGTAGCAGACGTGCCTATTTGGTTTTCTTGCAGAAAGGAATTGTCTAAGGGACTATTAGTCGATATTTCAACTGAAAAATCTTGATCTTTCTTGTGCAGATTGATGCTCCCTCTGAACTGGCTGGCCACCCTCATTGTTTCCCTCATATGACTGAGCATCCATCGGTCTGGCCTGCCCAATCTCATCCCATATTTTCAAATAACGAGGTGAGGTGATACCAAATTACTAGCAATTGTTTATACGTCGCATGTCAGCAACAATATGACATTCAATCTAGACAGGCCGATGCAGATTGTATAGCCTGAAAATGTCCTTTTCAGCTGTCCTATTTTGTACTTAGCCTCATTTACTTGTGTTTCGTGTGTGGCTGCCAGTTTTGCTCAAGTCTCACATCAATGTGCCTCATTTCCTTAGTACACATGTTCCTGTCCATTTCGGATATATTAATGCCCATCACAATCTTCATATGTAGGATCTTGAATTTTCGGGAAAGGCCTAATTGGGGTAGCACTACTAGTCTTTGGCTTATAAATATGTTTGATTTTTTCTACAAAGGGTACATCCTGGAGAGTTGACTATTGGGCATTAGCCTAGTCTAAAATTTCTAATAGTCGGTCAATGTTGCTTCCTGCACCTAAGCACGTTTTGGTGTCCTTTTTCATATGGCACCTTATAAAAGTAGTATGCGCACGATTGAAAGCTTCCCTTTGAATTGAAACAAAAGAAAACTAGCAAGCTTTAGGAATCATGCGGTGAGGAATAAATTTACCATATATTTTGAGGAAAAAAAAGTTACTTTGCAAT
Organism: Raddia distichophylla; assembly: GCA_005191435.1. Classification (NCBI taxonomy): domain Eukaryota; kingdom Viridiplantae; phylum Streptophyta; class Magnoliopsida; order Poales; family Poaceae; genus Raddia; species Raddia distichophylla. The sequence goes on along the minus strand of SPJY01011014.1, from coordinate 1,779,444 downwards.
TCAGCTTTGTTTAAATGAACCTCTCAGACTTTTCAGCCCCTAAACTTCAAGAGTATCTTCTCCTTGGATGGAAAGTTGGGCCAGACATATCTAGCCCAGCTTTCTATCTAGTTGAATTGATTGAAATTAAGGCCAAATCATCAAAATAAAAGGAGAGCAACAGAGAGATGATACGAGCAAAATTTAACTGTTGTCATCAATTATATCGTTGAATTATTCCTATATTAGCATGTGCTTAACTGTAGTTTGCTCATGCAGGATGCATCTAGAGATCATCACAGGAGGCCACAGGGGGACACAGGGGGTGTTCCCAGCTGGGCATGGAAGGTGAGCCACCCATCTCCCACACTACCATTGCCGCTCTTCTCGTCGTCGTCCGCTGCAGCATCATCAGGATTCTCGAAAACCGCCACGACAGCTGCCTCCACCACCCCACTGGTCTCCCTCCAGTTCAACCCGATGGCACCATCGTCGTCGTCGAGCCACCACCACCGCTGAACAGAAGAAACCACACTGTAAATTTGCCGGGAAGCCGGCATTTTTTTTCCCCTCCCAGCGTCCCAGCGTTTTCAGTCCTGCGCCGGGGTGGTTTCTTGTAATTGGATTTCATGACTGTATTTGCATACTGCTCAAGTGATAATGCTCCTCTTTCTTGTACTCTCTGCACCAACTGCTCTGAGAATTCTAGCTCCTGGAAACTAACATCCGAGACTAATCTATCATACATTGTTGTAGAGATTTGTTGTTGAGGATAAATAATACAGGTATCATAAGATAAGAAGAACCATTACTTGGGGGAATTATTCCAGCTCCTTTTTTTGCTGTCACTTGGTTCTTGTTCTTGCTTTGGAGCCAGCTACCACTGGATTGTACCGCTGTTTGTTCTTGCACTGTTACAAGATTTGGCACTAATGGATGGGGAAGAGTAAGCGCCTTACTCTGGAGCATCTGGTTGGAGCGCAATAACCGGATTTTTCGGAATACCGACAGGCCACCCCTAGTTTTTTACAACCAGCTTCTGGACGACCTGTGTCTTTGGGAGGCTGCGGGCGCACCCTTTGTAATTACCTAATCTCCTCTTGGCCCGTGGGGGAGGGGTCTTCATCTCCTCCAACCCTGTAACTTTTTCCTACTTTGAATACATGGCAGTCCTCCTGCCTTGCTTCAAAAAAAAAAAACTGTACTTATGTTTGAAATCATAAAGAGCCTTTGTGACTTCGGTCATGTTAACCTATGACCAGAAATGTCAAATCTCTCCTTTTTTTGGATGTCCAATCCAAACTTATCATTGTAGAATGGATGATTGGGCATGAAGGTGTAAAACAATCCCCTTTCATTGGAAAGTTAAACAGGAATCTCGTAAAAACTGAAAAAACCACACACTTAGAACGCTCAAAATCATAATCCTCTGCAATTTCTTTCACGTTTTTTTAACCAAGGTCATGAGCACTACCATTCATTCAAGGAGTAAAATACAGAGAAAAAAATAACAACCCGACGCAAAGCATCAAGGTTCATACAACGCGAACGCTGCCACCACACATGTTGTCCCGGCCTAAAGCTGGTCAACATGCATGCCATCTTGGCCTAAACTGAACACCTCGTCAGCAGGCAACAATAGCAACAATACAACAACAGCGGTGGTCCTTCGACCTGCCAAACAACGGCCAACATGCGTGACGGCGATATCAACCGACCGACCCCATAGAACCCACCATACAGGATATGATAACTCAACTACTAAGCGCGCGAAGACACTTTAGAGGAGCATCGGCATCACGAGAGGATCACAACGACGCCTTCAACAAGGAAGCGACAACAAAATCGCCATCATCGCCGCCCATCCACGACAGAGTTATTACCAAAGACGAGGAAGCCCTTACAATAGTGACCCAAAGGGGAAATAGTGTTGGAATGCCACGGCCGGTCCAATCCAAAAATTGGCAGGGTTTTGGTCGAGCACACCCTCGCATCAAACCTGCGTTGTAGAGGAACAACCCATCAGAATGAAAACCAAGGCCATCGGCCACCATCAACAATGTTAACTCCAAACATGCCGCTGAAGCCGTTGCCCTGAAGCCACATGATTCCTAGGGGGAGCCGAGCAGAAGACCAAACTGCTAAGAGACGGCAGTGGCGATGAAACTAGAGATGGCAAGGGTAGTGCCGACGCCATAGAGCCACCCAAGCGGAGACATGTGGGGGAGGACAAATGACCTATGCTGCCAAATGGGCTAGGCATGCCCACCGTTGCCATGCCGGCCTCAAGCCGCGACCGGGGCCACCTCCTTTGAGGCCCAACGTATTATAGAGGATGTTTGTATCAAACTTAACCCCATCTAATTAATTTACATGACTAATTTCAGTTTTAAGAAGTATGCTATTAGTATTGATTGAACATACTCTCCCAACTAATTTATTTTATAAGACTAGCATAGTTCTTTGAAGTTTTCTTTTCAAAAAAAATGATTTTAATTTATGAATTAATATACTTTCCAAGCACATTACATATTATCAATAATAGTGTTAGTGCACAATATTTCGATAAGTTTACCAAAAATTCGCAGACCGCTTCTTGACATTCACTTATATACATTTGGGGCTTGACTAATTGTAGCTCATATTGCTTTTCAAACACTTCAAATATTTTTATTAGCTAGCTATCACCGTGTCCCATATGAACATAATTGTATTATTAGCGTATAATCTTTCTTTATTCTAAAGAACTGCATAACACTTGCTATACATATACACATATATAAAATATAATCTATTTATTTAGTTTTTGTCACACCATCCACAACTTGACTCAATATCATATGAATATGCAAGAAAAATGTGCCATTTGATCACGGTTAAGTGTCCCCACACATGACAACCTTCGCTAGGTACGATATACTATTATCGATACTATTATATTTGACTCGATTTATTACATGACATAATAATATTTTTACGAAACATTTTTATTCAAATTAATAGCTTGCTTTCAATATAATGATAGGATCATACTGCAAATTAATTTGCTATATGTTGGCCCCCATATGATGAAATCCTGGCTCCGCCCTTGATTCACGCGATCCGGACGCTACACTAACACGAAGACATCACACTGCCAGAGCACACCGGGGGAACCTTTTTAAGATAAAAGAAGAATTCCGGGCTCTATCTATCGCACTTCTTGTGCATAATATGTATATACACAAGTTGGTCAAAAGTAAAAAGAAAAAAAAACTACAAAGACAAAGTATCTATCATCGGTGAACATTTGCATGGACTGGCACGTGATATCATCTGCTGTTAAATTTGATGCGATGCTGCTTGCGATTTGAGAGGTGAAACTTTCTCCCCTGTCAAATTTAAGATGGCATGCAATGCAAGGCGAGAAATACCCGACGGCAGCTGTCGGCATCGGCTCACTGGACGGCCAAAAAGCTGGAGGAATCCTTCATGTGAAGGGACACAAATTTTTTTTGACGCTGGACTAAGATTGCTACTAAAGATAGGTACGTAGATAGATTCGCTCCCAAGCTGCGACTGCATCAAGAATCGTGCGTGCTCAACATGCACTGCATTTGCCTTTGCATTTGCATCTGCGGCGGATCCAACGGTGGGTTAGGGGGCTCTAGTCCCACCTACACCGTCTATTACAATGGAGCCCCACCTTAGATCTAACTATAATTTTTAGTGTAAAATAGAAGAGAACTAGGTAATTTGAATAACCCTTTGTTGTCAGCCCTCCTATTATTTTTTGTTGTGTCCACCCCTGATTGCATGGTAGTAGTACTAGTAGGCCTCCCCCAATCTCATGGTTTTCCTGTTCTTTGTTTACTCTCTTCTATATGCCTCTAAAGGTGTTTAGGGGGCCCAAATTGCAACGCAAGTTGGAGAATTATTTGTTCATTTTGATGGGGGAGGAAGGGAGGTCCCCATCAGCTTTACTAGGGAAGCAACATGAGATCTAATTGACATGGAGATGTCGAGAATAAGACTATCGAGGAAGGGGAACCAATTGGTGTAGCTCAGCGGTTGAGGCAGCTTTTGTTTATCGAGATAGTGCAAATTAGGTCGACACACCTTAATTTTTTTATATAAAAAAGAGTAGTCCTATACATCAAGGGTGAGAGATCATTGAACCGTTAATAGAGCAAGTACAATAGGGTGATAACAGATTTTAATGGCCCGTAATAGCTTGAATTAATGTGGTTTCAAAAATCCTTCAGAATAATTTTAGTTTCTATATATATGTGTCTCATGATTCTCATGGAAGAAATTAGGGCTCCATCAATATTAGAGTTTGAAAAGCTCTTCTTGCTGGTACATCGAATTATATATGCAGCTCTTTTTTTTTAAGAGAAACGATTTTTTTTATACAAGCCTTGAGCTATAGAATATAGTTTTTGAATGGCAGGGAAAAACTGTCGTACAGGTGTCGACATGTAACATTATGGTTTGCTGATACATCCGTCAGTTGTGTCCCTTAATTATTCTATCCTAGAAAGATGCCCCAAAAAATATTCAGAGAATTGCCCCGTTAGAGCACCGACAAACGACCATCAGGTACCATGGGGGCAATAGCTGAAAATTCAGAGTACAACCACCCCTCTCTGCATTTGCAATTTGCAGCACCCCAAGCTTTTAAACCAATCAATTTGCTAGGCCCTTCACTCAAAAAGAACTAATTAATCTTTCATTAAAAAAAAGGAGGGGGCAATTTTGACCTGACCCCATATTATTGGTGCTAATATATATACAGGTGCAGTGATTAGCAGTACGATGGGAAATTAAAAACAAACCCCAGTTTGGATTTTTTAAGGATGGGGGGCTGTCCTTTTTTTTTGCTTCCATGTGGTGGGTCTCTCTCTCCCCTTTTGGCATGATTCCTCGAGAGGAAATATATTACTATTTTTTGCAGCGCCGAGGTGCGTCACTGCTTACGTTAATTCCCAATCGGATACTAATAATCTTATGGCATGACATGGATCAGAGGAGGATTAAACAAATCGGCCTGTGTTGCCAGTACTATATTAGGCCTAATCGCATTGCTTGTGTTGGCGATTGATTCCTTGTATTAGTTGTACTCGAACGGGTTCTTTTTAAAAGCGGTCTTACAGTACTCTGCTCTTGTTTAATGCAGATAATCTTTTAATACTCCTGCAGACGTGTAATATGGTATGAGGCAGAACACATGTACCTCTTTTGCTATACAATATATATCCTTTGAGCAAACGTACAGTGTCATTAATTATGATTACGCTGGTCTTAGCGGTTTTTATTTAATCGGCCTAGTTTTAAATTATGCTCTCCATGCCATTCAGCTGTGCTAACTAACTACTAGCGTGGTACCTAATTGCATGGAGCTGCTAGATCAAAAGAACATATATGATTATTGCATGGAGCCACAGCATTTTAGACAATACGTGAACCAGGATGTAACACCAATCGCTTGTGTTGGCGATTGATTCCTTGTATTAGTTGTACTCGAACGGGTTCTTTTTAAAAGCGGTCTTACAGTACACTCTGCTCTTGTTTAATGCAGATAATCTTTTATACTCCTGCAGACGTGTAATATGGTATGAGGCAGAACACATGTAAACGCTTTTGCTATACAATATATATCCTTTGAGCAAACGTACGTACGGTGTCATTAATTATGATTACGCTGGTCTTAGCGGTTTTGATTTAATCAGACTAGTTTTAAATTATGCTCTCGATCCATGCCAACCTATTCAGCTGTGCTAACTAACTACTAGCGTGGTACCTTGCATGGAGCTGCTAGATCGAAAGAACATGATTATTGAATGGAGCCACAGTATTTTAGACAATACGTGAACCAGAATGTAACACCAATCGAATAATTGGTGTAGTGTGTTAAACCAAACTTTGCAGTGTGTTAAACAAATTGTTGCATCATGTCAAGCCAAATGTTGCAATGTGAAATAAAATGTTGCAGCATGTTAAACCAAAATACCGCAAAACGTTAAACCGAGTGTTGTAGTGTGCTAAACCAAAGGCCGCCGAGAGAGGTACTCGATCGAGTGCTAGCACTAGCCTAGGCCACCAGGATGCGCACGGTTCAAAAACCTCTCTCAACGGCTTTTTACTTGGCCATTGAGAGAGTTGACGATGTGCGTATGCCGTCCATAGCTGGGGTCATGACAACATCTCTTTCGACGGTCGTTTCGTCGGCCGTCGAGAGAGGTATGCCATGTCGATGATTTTTTTGGCCGCTGAGAGAGCCTCTGTATTCTCAACAACCATTTTGTGGTTGTCTACGTTCTAGTTGTCGAAAAATCAGTTGTTTCCTATGCCGTGGGAGAAGATAATGATATTGTTAGAATCGTGTGATGAGGAATGGGAAAAGAGCGTGCGAGCCAATGCAGAGCAAAGTGAGCAAGTGAGACGAAGCATCCGAGGGAATCTAACGATGAATGATGGTGTCTCTACTACCAATCCCGCTATCACTCAAGGAATGACCCATATAAAGGTATTTTTTATTTATTTATGCTGATTTCTCATTTTGTCTTTGTGTTGTATTTTTTGAAGCTTTCGAAGTATAGCTGTATTTTTTTTTAGCAATAAAACTAGCGGAACCTAAAGATATGCATGGGTCGACACAATCAAAATATAAAGCCAGCTAAATGCATAAACCAAAACACACTGATCATAACACGGTAAGATATATATCATTTAATATTTTCCTTTAAAATTCATGGGAGAGCACGTACGTGTACTCAGCTATTGCTGATACAGCTAGTACACGCACGTAGAGAGATGGATGGTGCAAGTGCTAGGACTCTCCGGTGCATCGATCTGAATAGATAGATCGAGCTGCATGCATGCCCGGATCGATGCATGATCGATGCCAGCCAGCAAGAGCTTGCTTGGCATGCAGTAGCACTGTCGACTTGGCATGTCGTTTGATAGAATTAAAGATGTATATATGTGGCGATATATGCATCATGCATATATATCGATGGATCAATCGGCCCAGAACCTACGTCCAGATAACACTCCATTCATCCGATGATGGCGACGCAGCACCAGCACCGATCGTGCCACCACCGGCCCGGCCGGACGTCGTCGCCGTCGCTGTACCTCCACCGTCCGGTTCACACGTATGTACCTACCGACCTCTTTCGATTCGTCCTCGTAGTTAGATTTTAGTTGTAGTCGAAAATGCTGAGTATTTCAAGAAGACATAGAAAAGCTATTTTTTTTTTAAAAAAAAAAAGTAAAACTTTTGAGAAAAACCTCCTATACCCGCACGGAGACCACAGGTACCGGCATTGCAGCCGGCGGTACCGGCGAAACGGACTTAGAAGATGATAGCTTGCTCTGCTCGCTTTTGCCTCGGTAATCGTCTCTTGTCGTAAAGTTTTGAAAACATTACTTCAAATATTATATTTAATGGCCTGTACGAAGATAACAAAAAAATTAAATTCAATCGAAATCAAACTATACAACCACGAATCAAAGATGGACTTGATTTTTTTGCACACCCGATGCTGTTATGCACCCTGAATTGCATAGACCTCAACACATTCCCAATGACACCTCCATATTTCCCCTCTTATCCATATTCATTCACTTTTTAATCATTACCCTATCTAACACTACATTTTTTTCTCTTATATTTTATTACCTACCTACTGCTACAATTATTTGAGAAAAAATAGGGAGAAGAAAGGGGTATCATTGGGAATGCTCTAAACCACCTAAACTAAGGGGAAACATGTTCATGGGAGCGGGTGGAGCTGTGTCGAACGGGTCAACATTTTTCAAAGCAAAATGTCGTTCGGTTAAGAGCGTGTCAATTTTACATGGCCGGAATGGTGCTTGGAGAAGTGTTTATGCAAAAAGAATTGGATATTTATACCACGCAGGAAGCATCGGGTGCTTGCTTGCATCCAGAAATATACCACACAAGAGTTTGCTTTCGATGCAATCCTAGCGCTTATTCATGTTATTTTCGACGGATGCATGCATGCGCTTGCAAATGCATTATACATTACATTAGAGATCGTAAGGTACTTCAATCAGGGGCACAGATTTTCTTAGATTGAACGCGAGTCTTTACACATATGCATTTTAAACACTATTCTTAAAACACTTGTGTATGAGCACTCTACAATAATTGGTTGCATAACATACTGGAGTAAAGTGAAATTCTAGGTTTTAAAGCATCCGTTCATGTTGGGGAATTTGATAGACGGGCCCATCCACGAGAATGATTTGATAGGCCCATTAGTAGTAAACGGAAAGGAATTTGAAGCCCATAATGCTACCATCGGGCTTCATTTTAGCCCAACGAAGCCCATTAGTTCACATGGCAGTACAAACCTTGCGACCCATCTCTCGGCTCCAAGATCACACACACTCGCATCAATCGTCCCAGAACTCTCGCCGCCGCCGCAGATGACGTCCCTGCGCAGCGCCGCCTCGTCGACGGTGCCGTCGATCCGCGAGGCGGTGGAGCTCGTGCGGCAGGAGGCGCTCCGGCGCGAGCTGGATGGGTGCCAGCTGCTGGCGGGCATCTGGTGCCACGGGTTCACGGTGGCGCAGCTGCGCGGCATCCGCGCGTCGCTGCCGGCGACGGCGCGGCTGTTGGTGGCGAAGAACTCGGACATGGCGGCGGCGGTGGCCGGGACGCGGTGGGAGGCGCTGCGGCCGTGCGCGCGGGGGATGAATGCGTGGCTGTTCGTGCGGTCCGACGAGATCCCGCCGGCGCTCCGGCCGTACCGCGACTTCCAGAAGGAGTCGCGGCTGCAGCTCAACGACTTCACCGGCGCCGTTTACGAGGGCCGCCTCTACGGCCCCGACGACTTCGCGCAGCTCGAGGCCATGCCCACCAGGCTCCAGTCCTACCAGTACCTCCTCGGCTGCCTCCAGATGCCCGCCGCCAACATCCTCGCCACCCTCCGCGCGCGCCAGGAGGCGACGGCGCAGGAGGACAAGCCGCCCGCCGAGGCATCGCCGGCGCCGGAGAAGTGATCCGCCGACGGCGAGGAGGTCTCGCTCTGCGTTCCTGAATGTGTTACAAAACCTGATGCAGTTACAACCGCGGGTTAACAAAATGTCTCTTTTCCCTTCCGTTTTCGCAAATTGTGTTGAGATTTGCAGTTCTCAGCTCCAGAATCCGGATACAGCTAATAGAGACACTCGTAAACTCATGACTATCATGCACCATCATGGCATCATGCTAATGTTGATGAGCTTGTGATGATTTGGAATTTTGAAAGAGATGCGAGTGATGCTGCGTCGCCACAAGTACGTCATCTTCGTCATTTGAACTACAAACGCTTTGTATTATTTAGTTTTTTGAGTTTGCTATTTTGCAGGTTTGTGCAAAACTCGGGATTTGTGCGGTCGATTTAAATTTACCTGATTTTCACCTTCTTTCCTCTGGTTTTCCACTTTCTTCCCTGTTGCCGCAACCACCGTTAGGTTCGGGGTTTAGGTTATGATTTAGGGATCCCGGCGGGTTTAGAGGGATGGCCGGGTGGCGGCGGATTGACGGTGGGGATGGGTTGATGGTGGGGGCGGCGAGGCGTTGGCGGTGGCGCCAAAGCCATGGGAACGATCGAAGACGGCGGCGGTGGGGGCATCAACGCTAACGGTAGGATTTAAGACGGCGGATTGACGGTGGGGATGGGTTAGTGGTGGGGGCGGCGAGGCGTTGGTGGTGGCGCCAGAGCCAATTTAAGATGACGGGGCCGTCGGTGGTGGGGATGGGTTGGTGATGGGGGCAGCGAGGCATTGGCGGTGGCGCCAGAGCCAATTTAAGATGACAGGGCCGTCGGCGGCGGTGGGGGCATCAACGCTGACAGTAGGATTTAAGATGGCGGGGCCGTCGGCGGCGATGGAAGAAAGGAGGAGCGGAGAGGCGGCAAGAGTTTTGTTGTACACGGACAGGTGATGACTAGAGGCGGTGGGGGAGGAGGTGGAGGTGCGCGAAGCGGCAGCGAAGAGCCAGTTGTTTAAGCTTTGGGTTTTTAGTTTTTTAATCTTATATGCACGTACAAAAAACTTTTGGAAGTTATATAAACATGACTTTACTGTACCTCAAGATCTAGAAATTTAGAAGACATGTAAATAAGATCGAAAATAAGATCGAAGTAAATAAGCGGCGAAGAAGAGTGCCACCCCACATGGGCTTTTGTATCATGCTTGCATCGGAGAGTTTTGAAGTTGCTGTTGCACTTGAATTATCGAAACATGCAGACTGCGGAGACAATTGGCATCAGCACCTGCTTCACCCGCAGGTCCAGCACCCTAGTCAGGAATCCAAGATAAGAGATTGATCAACCAGCAAGGTGTCACATACTCGCAAGAAAGTTTTCAACAATGAAAACTGCATGTCAGCCGTGAGCACCAGCACCCTAGTCAGGAATCCGAGAGATTGATCAACCAGCAAGGTGCCACATGAAAGTTTTTACGGAAACTGTCTGTTAAAGCTGTGATATATTGAAGCGAAACCATATACATCAAAATTGAAGTCTTAATTTGAAGGACTAAACCTTACACACTTACACGTATATCATCAATATACTGGACATCAGCGAAAGAAGCAACTTCACTGATGTGTAGGAAACATTCGTGAGAACTAGAGCTGACATATTTTCCTCTCTGAATACTTAACCACTATCACATTCACGGGTACTACATACTATTATAATTCTTTCATTTCACTATACATAGCAAAATAGCCTAGGGAAGCTCCTAAAGCAAAGCATGGCTGGCTGACTGTCTAAGTATATAGTTGGATCTGTCTTGCCCTTTCTGGTTCAGCACAATCAACCAGAGAGAAGCCATCTCAAAAAACCAGTTCCATCATCATAGGCAGACACATCATCAGGAGCAGCTACCCTCTTCGACATCAAACTCTCAGTGCATATGTGTTTCCTCTTGCGCCCACCTACTGAACGTGATCGTTGCTCATCAGCCTCCACAAAATTACCCTGAGAACAATTGATGAGAAATCATAAACACCCTAATGCAGGTAGCAGTTATGAGGGAAAAATATGGCGTAGAAACAGGAGGGAAGCTAATTGATATGGTAATGATCATCTCTGTTACCTCAATGTACACATGAGCACTAGATTTCTCATGATTGTCCCTTACATGCTTGTATGAGAACTTCTTGCCACACCCAGAGAATTGGCACGTGAAAGGTCGATTCTGCTTGTGGACTGCCTTGATATGCTTGTCCAAATTGGATTTCTGTAGTTTCAAATTCCCGGAATGAAAAACAAAAGAACTTTTGCATTTTAGCGCAGAGCAATAAACTACCATAAAAATCACACCTTTGAAAATGAGCACTTGCAGTCCTCAAAGTTGCATTTAACCCTCTCAAAGACACAGGAACCTTCATGCATTCGCTGATGACGCTTGAAGTTCTTCTTTAGCTGTCTAGTGCCACAGACACCACACTGAATATATCGATGACATGATTCATTATGAGCCTTGAGACATTCCATATCAGTAAAAGATTTCATGCAGCCTGGTTCGCAGCAGATAACTTCGGTGTAATCCAACTTGACTGCACCGCAAATAACAATGGTGTATTACGACATAAAATTAAGTACCAACGCTCAAATGCTCAAAAGAAATAAAAGCAAGCATATGGTGCATGCAAAATAGAAGTAAAAGAAAGGAGTCAGAAAATCAAAAGGCATCCACTTCTTGGTTATCACATGAAAAATCCTTCTATAAAAAAATATCTGGGCAGACAAAAACAATTAACAGGATTACTAAGTTCTAAGATATTTAAATACAGTAGGAAAAATATGTAATATTTGGAAGCAGTTTCTAACCATGCGATTCCTTATGCTTCTCTAACTTGGAGGCATATTTGAAAGTCTTCCCACAGCTAGCCTCTGGACAGATGAATTCTTTTTTGCTTTCACCAGGAGAGCCATCTTTGTGAATTTCCTGAACATGTCTCTGCATATTACCCTTGATATTGAATTTATGGTTGCATCCTTCCATAGGGCATGCAAATACTTTTCCTTGATGAGTAAGGAGATGCCTGTTCAAATGGTCCTTCCTGCTATAGCTGAGGGGGCAACCATCTATATGGCAGACAAAGGGCCTCTGCAATATTTCCAAGAGGGTATACATCAGAACAGTTATACCCAAAGCAGGGTTTACTTAGCATGTTATATATAATGTGTATGCATGCATATATCGCTACAGCTACGCATGCATAATTATCATTTTTCTGTAAAAATGCTGAAGCTATCTAGCTAATTATTCAAAGTTTGACCATCAATTATTGATAGCACTGCAAATACACAGCAGCAACAGTTATCCAATATGACTAACAAAAAAATGTCATTCTTTTACAAAGGCAGTGCAAAAAAAGACAGCATACTTGGCTAGCTTGAGAATACTAAGTAGTGAATGCATATCACATGTAGCAACAGCAGCTTGGAACAAAAAGAAAGCCTTATAATAAGGGCAACATATCCAGTACAAATGGTTATTCAGTACTAATATGCTAACAGTAGATCTGAACCATCAGATCCACAAGGAATGGCCTAGATCTGAAAAGGTGGAAGCCCCTTTCCATTTAAAAAGTCAGAGGGGGTTTTCGTGAAATTGTTTAAGTGAGAAACGTGGTTTACACCTCTTCAGATCTGGGTCGCTCCTGATGGATCCGATGGCCCAGATCTGTTGTTAGCATGTTAGCACTCAATGGGCATTTGCACTGAATACGTCCTCTAATAAGAGTTTGAAAACAACTAGCAAACCTGAAGGAGCACGTGAAAGAGGCATACTTGATGGAGCTTCTCAGGAGGGTCACCCCATCCTGATACTGGTCCATTCAAGGCCTTCTCGCATTTTGGAGTTCTTTGGGATCCAATGCTTCACATATTAATATCTCAGCAAGTAGTCTGCAGTATTCAGCGAATCAAACCACCATACACCATACAGCAATACAACCCAAAATAATACTCCCTCCGTTCTTTTTTGTTTGACACCTTTGACTTTTGGATTTGTCTTTGACCATTTGCCTTATTCATTTTTTTTTTGTAAATATCATTTATTTTCTTGTGATTTGTTTTATCAATATAGGTACTTTAAACATGACTTATTTTTTTGCATCTTTGCATTAAATTTTTGAATAAGACGAATGGTCAAAGACATGTCGAAAAGTCAAAGGCGTCAAACAAAAAAAAACAGAGGGGGTAACAATAATAAAAAAAGCCAAATGAAAACCGTCGCACATCAAGAAAATTTACTAGTAAATGTTTGGTTCTTCAATGAAATATTCACTGGACGACATAAAAGATAATTATCACTTGTGCTAAAAACATTGTGTAATCATTTATGGGCAATGACACAAGCATTATATGCTATGTGCACAAGCTAAAAACCTATTTGGTTAATTGTTTAATCGCAAAACTATGATTATATATACTAAAAAGGCAATGCAGCGTCAATTATCAAATACGACTAACTTAGAACAATAAACTGTTTGACAAAGGTGGTGGATACTAAGATAGGGTCCTTAGTGTATTCAATATCCAAAGCACATATAACATGCAACAACAACAGCGGGAACAAACAGCAGCCAGTTTGCAACAGAATAGAAAACCTGAAGAAGGGCGTGAGCGAGGTATTCTTGATGGAGCTTCTCAGGAGGGTCTCCCCACCCTGATACTAGTCCATTCAAGGCCTCCTTGCATTTTGGAGTTCCTTGGGATCCAATGCTTCACACATCCATATCTCAATAAATAGCCTGCGAAAACCAGCAAATTTCAGCGATACAAACCACCATCAGACTATCCAAACAAAAACAGTCAAAATGGAAGTTCTTACTTAGGGCCTGTTCTTGTCAGCTTATTGTACCTATTTGACTTATTTGCCTATTTGCTTATCTTCATTTAATTTAAAATAATTTGATTTTTTAAACCTTTTTTTCCTATCTTGAAAACTTGTCTAAGAGCTCTAAAACACAAATTAAATGAAGCCCACCCGATTTTTGATTTTATCTCAAAAAGCTCTCAAAGTTAAGAAATAAGTTAGATAAGCAATTAAGTTGAGTTGACGAGAACAGGTCCTTAATAATTCACAGTTTCTATTGTCGAATCAGGGTTGCAATGACCACCCCAAAAGAGCACCTGGTGCTTATTCTGGCTCTTGCATGAAATATTCACTTAACAAAAAGAAACTACAATCTGTTATTCCGGACAATTCAGCAAGCACATAACAAAAATCCAGTATTATTCTGATACCTCAGGGGAATGGCTTTGCATGTGTTGCTTCAAATGGGCTGGCTTCTTAAACATCGCACCACACTCCTTGCACTCACGGCTGATCGCTTTGCGCGGTGCACCGCCAACACCTTCAAGGTAATCATCCACTTCATCCTACAGCACACAGTAGCATCAGCACATGTCACCAGCATTTCTCCCAGAAATCAGCACCACAAGCATAGTCGTAGTGACAAGAACAAACAAGACACATCTCAAGCAAGCTAGAGACGCCGCGAGTGAGTGAGTGCATGCATACCTTATGGTGCTCGAGGACATGGGCTCGGATCAGGCACTTCTTGGAACGGACAACGTCGCAGAACTCGCACTTGTACCGCCGGATGTCCCTCGGAGGCACCGCCGGCGCCGCCGCACCGCCGCCGCACCGCTTCCCTTCCCCCATCCGACTAACCCCCAAATCGGCATCGCGAAATCCACCAAAACAGCACAATTAAAACAAGAAACCAAACGAATTTTCCCTCGAAATTGGCGCCTCCCGCGGCATCAACCGCTAGAAAATTACCTAGAATCGCGGAGAAATCCACTCGAACTGGCAGTAACCGCGAGTGGCCGAGAGGGGAGCGGCGGCGCGAGGGAGAAACCCTAGGAGGGAGAGGCAGCCCTGAGCGCTCTAGAAGAAGCCAGCTAATCGGGTTCGGTTTGGTTCAAGATGAATTTACGGGTTTTGGGTTCGGGTTCGTGTTGCATTGCGGGTTTCGGATTCGCGCCGCCACGTCACACCCACCCACAACCGCGCTGCACTCGTGCTGTCTGTCCCCACCCAACCCACTGTGACTCTCAGCGGAGCGACTCCGACGAACCACTCGCCTCCGCCTCTCCCCGACCTCGTCGCCGGCGATGGCCTCCGCGGTCGTCACCGCCGCCGCCACGCGGCCCCTCCCGCAGCTCGCCGCCCAGTGGCTGCGGTGCTGCCGCGCGGCGCTTCCACCGTCGCCGGGGCGGCCTCTCTCGGTGACTGTGGCTGCCGCGTCGCCCCGCCCCGGCGAAGGAGAGCGGCGGCGGCGCGCCAGGGGGGCCGACCAGGAGGAGAGCCTCTCCCTCAGCTCCGGTGAGCCGCGCCTCCTACTCTCCTTAGTCTCCTAGCTCCAACTTTTCAAGCACCAGCGGCTTAGTTTGTATTCAGCACCTTTTCTCTCCTCTTGGATACGTGTGCAGAAGTGGTGAGGACAAATTCCACTTCCAGCGCGCGCGCCAACAAGGTCGCGAAGCCTGTGCCGGAGTCCAGCATGAACAGAAAGGGCTCGGCCATCAGAAGAGTTACGCTGGTGGTGAGTTGCTGCGAGGCTATCTGGTGATGTAGTAGTAGCTCATTGTTGGTGTATGTCGTTGATTCATTATTGGCATATTGCAGATCCTCGCTGCGGTGTTCTTCGGTGTTAGCATTGCCCTGAGGGATGGTGCTGGAAAGGCATCAGAATATTTCGCTGGGTGTGTGTTATTCTATCTTGATTAATCTTTGGCATTGAGACTGTTCTACGAAATTGTTAGAAGTGTGCTTCCTTTTGCATGTAATTTTCTGGTCTGCTTTCAGGGGGTACGAATACAAGACCAAAGATTGGCACAACCTATTTGTTACTAAACTGTCTCTGATAAAAAAAAAAGGTTCCCTGCCATTGCTATTCAACTTGACTAACACCGATCGTCTTAGAGATTAGGGACAGCAATGTTCCGTCTAGACCAGTCTAGTGAAGGAACAATGAAATTGGGTAATGGTGGAAGGGGAATACTAAATAAGGGCATTTAGCCATTTATTCATTCCTGTGGGACAAACTAGAATTCCTGCAAGACTTTTTTAATGTTAGAGGGACAGGCTGCACGGCCTTGTAATAACAGGCTAGGGGAAAAAATGTATGATCTCCTTATTGCTTTACAAGTTAGTTTGCTTAGTTTCAAGCTTGAATGTCATTACTTGCTTCCTTAGAAAAGATTTACTTCTGAATTTAATTACATACGATCTTTTTTCCTGTGTATATAACAGATATTTATTGGAACAAAGTTTGTCCGTTGACAATCTCTTTGTTTTTGTTCTGGTCTTCAAGTATTTTAAAGTGCCACAAGAGTACCAGGTATGTTTCCACATCTTGTGTGACTGTTAAAGTGCAAGTCTACTTTGTCTTTCTTATATTTTCTGTGGCATTAAAAACTAGAATCGGGTGCTTTCTTATGGTATTGCTGGAGCAGTGATCTTTCGTGCGGTGATGATTGTTTTAGGAGCAGCTACCATTCAGGTTGATTGTTCTGTCATGTTACTATCATTTATTTCTTCACATTATCTTATTGTAGCAATTCTCTCGATTTTTTCCATTTATTGTAGAGATTTGAAGCTGTGAACTTATTGTTGGCTTTGATCCTCCTATTCACTTCTTATAAGGTAAAATTCTTTTCTTTCATGGCAAAATTTGGGCCATTCTTTTCTTTGATACCCTTTTGGTATACATAATTACTTTGCCTTGTTCAAAATGAACATATATGATATTATTGTACACATGAAACTTGCTTTATGAGAATAGGTTCATGCTGGCACTTAAAAAAGATATTCTTGTTTATTTCCTGTGAAATGTCCCTGATCCCTGTATTTTGACAATTTATGCAACCAATGGTGATGCATGCACTATACTGTTAAAAACTTGTTTGGCATATCCCTTCCATTAGTTAGCAGCTAATGGCACAATGGCTTGCTTATTTTTTGGGCCCTTTCTTTGTTCCAGCTATATTGTTTCAATCCAACCTAGTTCTTCCATCAGTTAGTAAGTTACCACACTTTCAATGTCTTTTTTGTTGTTTAATTGGAAGGGAACTTTAATATGTTATACGATACGGAGTATATTATTAGTAATTTCAGGTGCGTTCGATCTAATCAATACTCACAAATGGTAATACTCACATTCTTAACATCATGACAGCTATTTTCAGAAGATGATGAGGAATCTGACCTGTCCGATAACTTCATTGTGAAAACATGTCAAAAGTTCATTCCTGTCACTGGTGATTAACTTATTCCATAACTTTATGTTTTCCTTACCTTTATGTTATTCACTGTACTCTCCTGTCCACCTTCTGATTATAGCCATATCATAAGATACTCACTGATGGTTCAAATCACTTCTTTTAGAACCGAAAGTTAGTATTCACCTTCTTGTATCGGTGGTTAAACTCGTTGCTTGGTTTTTTGTCAGATTATTATGATGGTGACCGGTTTTTCACAAATCAAGATGGCTTGTGGAAAGTAAGCGCTATCCATTTTAACCTGGACTATTTATCACAACTGCCATTGCATGCGCTTGTTATCAAACAAGATTACTTATCAGCTATAAAATCTTCTCACAGTATCCCTAATGCATATTTGAGTGGATTATTGAAGACAATACTCTAACCTTAAAAAGAGCTATCTGTTCCTGAGGATTTCTTTTTTTAATTGATGCAGGCCACACCATTACTCTTAACAGTGGCAGTAATTGAGCTAAGTGATATTGCTTTTGCTGTAAGTTCTTTTGCTAGCCATTTCTATGTGGCATTTCCTGTTTTTTCTCATTTTATGGCCACAAGCTTGGGGAGTAACGTTTTCTGATCTATAGATCGATTCGATACCAGCAGTGTTTGGTGTCACAAGGGACCCACTCATAGTATTCTCATCAAATATTTTTGCTATTTCTGGTAAGTCTTCTTTGTGTTTTTATGAACACACCCTACATCGGGTTTTTGTTTCATAGGATCAAACCATTAATGGTCATGATTGTAAGAATTTTACAACAAAACTCTCTCCACAGCTGTTCCACTAGTGCTAGATTTCTTGTCAGCTTGGTTGGTTGGACTTTGTTTCTTAACCAATCATTGTTGTGAGGCTTGTTGGGTTCTGCATTTTTTTCATTAACACCTGCAACTGCAACCACCACTTTGTTCTTTCAATACATGCTCAGAGCTCTTGTTCACAGAGTTTTGAAACTACTTGTTTCATCAAATATCAAATTCTTCTTTGCCATTAAACATGTTGTGTTTCAGTTCGGCTAGATTGTCTACTATAACATTAACAATTTTTGTTGGATTTTCAAAATGGAACACATGAATATGTTGTGCACTCTTTGTGGCAGTTTTTGCTGTCATATTTGTTGTTTGTACTTACAAGTAACTGACATGGTATAATTTAGTAAATTGTTATTGTTGAGCATTCTGCAGTCACATACATTACACACAAAAAGATAAGCGACACATGAATTATGTATCACTAAGTGTTTGATGCATAATGTTGTATATGAGACATGGGCTCAGTTAGTGTATTTCTAATGCACTGTGAGGCGTTAAAATCAAAGAACAATTACCCTGTAGGTTTGAGGTCACTCTACGTACTCATTTCTGAAAGCATGTCTGAGTTGGAGTATTTACAGGTAAATATCACTTTCACTTTTTTAATTGTTATTGTTGAATGCTCCCTCCATTTTTTATTAAAAGGTATATTCTGGGTGGAGAAATACATAAGAAAACGACTATGCTATCAATGTTATAAATCATTGGAAATATGAGAGAGAATAGTCTGCAAGGGTATTGTAAGTAATGCTGGAGAGAGAAGTGTAACAAATAAGGACGAAGAAGAGAAAGCACCAATAAATTCACATATATACCTTATTATTTGAAACAGAGGGAGTGCTAAGGGAATAGCTATGCATTTTTTTTTTCATGTTTAGAGTTATCTTTCTGTGAGACAAACGTACAAGCATCCTGTTCACTTGAGATTCAGTCCGTAGTAGTGGTAACTGGCTGGTCATTGACTTATTGCTAGTTTGCTACCAGTTTTTGGAGCCTTCTTTCACATGCTATTGTCAATTATCAACGGGGCCAACAGATCAATAAATTGTCTATAATAGTATCATTTATCTTGTGCCACTAATCACTTTTGGCAATTTGCTCTGCAGCCTGCTATTGGTATTGTTCTGGGTTTTATAGGGACAAAGATGATCTTTGACTTCTTTGGTGAGCAATTAGAAAGCACATTATCCAATTCCCATATTTTGTTATTTTATGTTGCTATAGTAGCAAACACTAACACTGCTAATTTGTGGCAGGCTATCATATACCAACTGAAGCTTCCCTTGCCATTGTTACCACATGTCTCAGTGGGGGAGTAATATTGAGTCTTAGGAAAGCATCAAGCGAGAAACAGGACAAGTAGCCTGCTTTCTGAGAAGGTAAAAGGAATAGGTCAACTAGCTGCTTTCTTTCATAGATGGTCATACAAGTCTACAACTAACAAATGCCAGCAGACATTTCAAAGATGAGAAAAGCAGCCTTTTCACTAAAAAAAATGTAATCGAGTTAAAGAACCTAGATAATGGCTTGCTGATTTAAATATACGTAAATAACCTTCTTTGTCTTCTAGATTGGAGCTAAATTTAGACTTTCAAAGGATGCACAACATGTCAAACTGCACTTGTTAACCATTGGAGACTGTTGACAAAACAGAAAGTCATGAAATGAAATTGGCTTAAGCTTGAGTGCCAAGGTTGTGTGCATGATGGACATGAATGAAGCCAGTACTTACCATCTACTTGTTTATTAACTACTTTCAAACTACCATGATCCACATTTTTAATATTATTACTTTGAATCTTTACAGTTTAGGAATTAGGAGTGAGGACCTGACCTTACAAGTTACAACCAAGTGGCTACACTGACTGACTAAAACCCATGCATACCTAAAAAACTGGATTCATCAAAACCCATCAGAAGCATTACAGTCTTGGTTAAGCCTTGATTATTATTTACCTTTTTAAAGCAAAACAGATATTACTTTAAACACCCCTCAGATTTTGTTAAGCAAAAATCCCACCGCCAAATTCTGTTTTGAGTTATATAACATGAGTGCTTACTTAGGTGAGCTAAAATTTAGAAATTTACTGTTTTTTCTTTTATTTCCACTATGTCAGACTCATCCTTGTCATTATGGTACCCAAATCAAGTATTTTACTCGTAAGTGCTGTACCTAGGAATCAAGTTACATTCCTTATGTGGATTTTACATACTGAAGAGAACACATACATCGATGGCTATGCACAAGTAACATGCTAATATACCTTGGTTACTCTCCCAAGTGGAAATATTGATTCCATTTTACATCAGACTGCTGACAACAAACTGTTCCCTTTCTCTTGGTGGCTGCATCATGGCTCATTCACTATTCCAGCCCAAGATAGAAGAATAGAAGATTCCCTCGAGAATACTTGCATTTTGTGACACAACTACTATGCAGATTAACAACCCCGATCAGTTCACAGATTGAGGGCTATCTGCTGATTGTGACATTTAGAATCTTAGATTAATGGTCAAGGCATGGCATTGGCCCATGATCCAAATGAACAAACTCCAAGCTCCATGCATGTGCTCCATAGTTCGCAGCGAGGCAGAGTGGTTTTGGCCTTTTGGGGCAGGGCAGGGTGATGGTAGATTGCTGTGAAGCAAATCAAGGTGAGTCTAGGTGATTGTAAATTGATGACTGGCCGATGGGAGCCCGCAAAGCACATATTAGGAAGTACACTCCCTGTAATATTTCTTCATTACAACCTTATGGTTTTTGCTTGTTAAACAAGAACGTATAGCTTATTAAACATGATGTATCACGAAATGTATGTTTACAACAACTAATTATGTATGCAAAATTGTAAATTAACAAAAATATGCTCTCACTTTATCATTGTGTGCCCTTATGTAGTGCACATTTGATTCTTTTAGCTAGTCACTCTCCAGATCAATCCTGTAAAGAATAGAAGGTAGTCATTTTTTGTCCCTGAGGTGCAATGTAAAGCCAATCTACAAAATGTAATGTGACCAAGCTGCTACAAGAAGGGTGTCAATTCTGATATTCAGATAGAATTACACAATAAGATGCAAATTGTGCATAGATCTTCCCATCCAAATTGTATTCTTATTCTTATTTTTAGTAAGGCAATTATTATTGCACATATAAAGTATACATATCCATTCTCTTATCAATTTTGATGATTCAAATATTTGAATAATTGGGTGACAATTTAGATATTTTGGATATCCGTCGAAACCTTTTGGCAAATAAAGAATTGAAAACTCTTATCGGGTAGAGGTGAATGTCCACAGTTGGTCACAGAATAAATGGAGCAACAGCAGTACAGCACAAGGGTAAATAATATGATGCTTTGATTAATTACTTCACTAAGGGCAATTGCAAGCCAAACGAACTGATAATGCTGTTCATTGTTCACACAGAAATTTGAAAATGTTGACTGGGAACCTTACAAACCTACTTATTTAAAGACATAATATATCTATGTGACGAGTTATGAAATCATGCAGGCCACCGACTCAGACCTTGGAGCCAGCAACATCAGCAGCATAAACCTGGCCATATTCACCCTTGTCATCATCCTCATCCAGGTAGTCTGCCCTTGCATTTAGGGCTAGCATTTGGCAAACAAGCCAGAAGAGAGCAGCATCAAGGGCCAGGAAAGCAGCACCTCCAAAGAGGCCAGTCTTTGCAGTAGGGCATTGGGTATCCATGTTGTGGTGTATGTTCTGGGAGCGGTGAAGAGCCTCAGTGACCGTCGCCCAGAGCAGCATCGCAAAAGCCAGTGCTGACACAAGCCTGATTTCACAAGAAAACAGTTAACCTAACCAACAATGTGCTATTTTTGAGTGCATCAGGCCGTGTTGTGCATGGGGTAATGATCCAATAATAATAACAGTGCTAATGGGGAAAATTTAATATCTTGCATGTCAGTTCCCAACCACTAATGGCAGATTAAGCACAGTAAAAGCAAACCCCAAAAAATCCTCTACAGAGAGGATCCATTTAACTGCTGAGGGAACTAAATTTTTTTGTACTGCCCAGCATCAATCAAAAGATTCAGAAAAAGATGGGTCCATTTGCAGATAAATATCATCGAATTGCAGGACTCGTTAGGGTGACACACATGAAACGTTCAGTATTGTTGCCTCTAGCCTACATTATATTCTTAGCCATAGAGCTGAAGCCTGAAGGGTACTTACTCAGCAATAACGAAGAACACAGATAAGCTGGTGCTTTGAAACAATGTGCCACGAGGAACTGACTTGCCCTTGTACGGATAGAAGACAGCAGTATGCCCTACGATAGCAGCTAGTACAAGTGCCGAAACGGACATGCTTCCCATTGCAACAGTTGGGTCACTCGGGAACTTGCAGATGACAACATCTTTTCCTTTGATCGGAGTTCCAAAAGGAGGCTGCATCAAACGACAACAAAATCCACACTTAGCAAGAATGACCGGAGAAATACGTAACAAGTGGCTGTGGTTGAAAGATGAGCAGATAAGAGGACAGTAAGCATTGCAGCGTGAGCTTTTCCCATAACTGAACTCCATGAATGAATTATTAGATAACGTGGGACAAGAGAATTGCAGGAACTGTGGTTGTTTACTACTACTATATAAATTTACATCATTTACGAGAAAATAAACAATTCAGGGCTCATAACAAGAGAAAAGAAACAACCTTTTTATTTTCGGCAACGACACCAAGCACGAACGCCAAGAGGCCAAAGGAAGCGACTGCGAGCGCGATCCGCTGAGCTGAAGTCAAAGCCATGGCTCCTGCAGAACAAGGAGATGTCCCATTGAGACGAACCCATACAAAAAGAAAAAAAAAAGATCGTTCACCGAACTACTGGAACATAAGACAGTGGCGGATCCACCGCCCGCGCCCGAGCAGGGAGGCTCCCGCGGATGATCAACGGTTTAGGGTTTCAAGTCCAGAATCAGGGGGGAATTCACAAACAAAATCCTGAGAATAATACTAACGCTTCTTAAACATTGTCAATGGAGAAGATTATTTTGAATAAAACTAGCCATTAGATGGAATTTGGATTTGGATCAAATCCGAACTCGCGAAATGAGGAAAAACGTACCAAAAAGAGAGGGGGGAGGAAGGGGGATGAGGCTGGGGGAAGGAGAGAACCGCAGGAGAAGAAGGCAGTGCAGCGATCGCCGGAGGGGAGCGGCGGGTAGACGCCGACACGAGGCCGGCAGGGGAGCAGGAGCAGGAGCAGGGCGAATCAGCGTTGGACGTTGATTCAGGGAGGCAGGTAATTTGCATAGGGAGATTTAATTATTTGCCCCCAATTGAGGGGGCAATTATTTCATGCCCCTCAATTGGGTTCTTCTTTATTATTTGTCACTGGGACACCGAATTTTTTTATTTCTCGCCACTCCACCCTTTTAATGCCTTAAAAAATCATAAAAATTCAAAATAATCTTTAAAAATTCTAAAAAACATAAAAAAAATCATAAATCTTAAAAATCAGAAAAATATTAAAAATTCAGAATAATCTAAAAAACCAAAAAATCATAAAAATCATAAAAAATTAGGAAAAATTGAAAAATTCAAAATAACTTAGAAAAATCAGAAAAATAAAAAACATAAGAAACCCAAAAACTATTTGTAACCATTACTCAACAGTAAAATTTAAAGAATCGTGAATTACAAATTTAAATTTTACTGTATAGAAGGGTTACAAAAGGCTTCTGATTTTCTTAATTTTTAATTTTTTACGATTTACCAAGTTACACGTATTTTTTAAGATTTATTAGGATTTATGAATTTTATAATTTTATAGATTTATTTTTTAGCAAGGATTACACGTATTTTTTAAGATTTATGATTTTTTATATTTTTTTTCAGATTTTTTTATGTTTTTTTTATAATTTTTAAAGATTGTTTTGAATTTTTTATGATTTTTTAAGGCATTAAAAGGGGTGGAGTGGCGAGAAATAAAAGAATTCGGTGTACCAGTGGCAAATAATAAAAGAGAATCCAATTGAGGGGCATGAAGTATTTGCCCCCTCAATTGGGGGGCAAATAATTAAATCTCCCATTTGCAGATGATAATAAGCAGCGTTGGACGTTGCGTTCCCCAAGCCCTTGCCTAGGAAAGGCCCAAGGATAGGATAAAGGTCTTGTTTGTTTCAGATTAAAATTGAATTGAATTGAATTAGATGAAAATTTGTTATTTTGTATAGGCCAAATGTTGTAATATTTTGTAATTATTTTTATGAGGTTTTAAATATTTCTTCTTAAAGTTCGCAAAATAATTTTTTCATAATTTTTTGAATTTTTAAAAACGTCTTTCGAGTGGGTTAAAAAATAACTACAGTAAAACGCAACTCAACATTAATCTGAAACAAACAAGGCCAAAATTATGGGACCGATTTATCATCAAGCGTCTAAGAGTTATTTATCTCTCAGTCGATTTTCTATACCATTGATCAAACATATTTATAAGACATATAAAAAAAATCTAACGATAGAATCTAGCTATGTGAAAATTAACTAAGACTAATTTAAAAATCAGTCGCTTGAGAAGCAGCAAAACCGATAAATTATAGGGATATACGATGAAAACGGGACGGGTAGACTACGATGGGTACCCATTATCCGGTACAACACGGTTTATGAAGCGTGTGCTGCTTTTTGGTATCCTTGGTTTGGATTTGGTACCAGTCGAATTTTTTTCGGTATAGTTGGGTATGGGATGCAACCCGATGAATACGGGCTGGTTTTGACTATTTGGTCGGTAAAAAATTCAGGTATCCAAGTAGGAGTATTCTATATGGCCACAACCCAAAAGCTGGTCCAAATTGGTCATCCTAGTCCAATTACCAGTCACGGCATGTCGGCATACTTTCTCACCCTATGCCAACCAGGCTAACAGTCACATCATGGTCAAGCTTAGGGGCAACCCTAGTTGCTCCCTCCTAGCTCCTGCTCCGACGTTAACTGTCGTAAAACATGGCTCCTACACCCTCTTGGCTCCTGCCATGCCGCCAATTGTCATCAAGCGCCTCCTAGCCATCGAGTGTTACCCTGCACCCTCCCGCCGCCACTGCAAGCAGGACACAGCCAGCGACGGTAAGGAGGACTTGGCCGGACCCAATCGCTCGATCCACAAACTACGAAGCCAATTATGGTAGTTAGTACATTGTTATGCCTTTGCTTTGGTTTTATGTATTTCTGTTGTAGTATCAAGGGATAAAACCTCAAAACAATCTTATAACACCCTCTTATAAAAAGCAATGATGTCTTATGTTGTGAATAGCAAGGCGGTCCGTTATTTTTTCACTTATTGCAATTTATCATTTTATGCCTCTTTTATCTTTATATGACACAAGGATTCATAGTTTTATTCATCCATCAAGTAATATATTTGCGTGGTAATATATTAAAACTATGAACATTACATGTTGGAACTATGCTTGATTTTTTTTTATCGACAAAACATCTGTCTGCATCCCATGGTCTTAGATGAACCATGCTGTTAAGCAGCTTATAATAAGAGAAAATTGCACTGTAGCTCCCGGAACTTGTAACAAGTTGCACGAAATCCCCTAAACTTTGAAATTGTTTTTTCAGCTCCTTGAACTTGTCTCCGTTTGCACCGTTAGTCCTAGGCCGTTAGGATCCGTTAAAAATTCCGTTAAACGGTGACGTGGCGCCCACGTGGCCGTTAAGTGAAAATTGTGTTGATATTACTAATGGGTTGGGGTGGGTGGGTTTTAAGTTCAAATGGGTTGGGATGGGGTGGGGTGGGTTTGAAAAGGTTTGGATTCAAATGGGTTCAACCCATGGGTTTGTATTAATAAGTGAATTCATATGGGTTCTATAATATATCATAATTTTTTATGTACGGACCCACCTATTCAGTTTGACCTGTCAATTTGCACAAAGTTGTTTTTGGATATATAGAGCTATAGCAAAAAAAAATCAAACAATTTTGATGATTTTTTATGGTGTGAACGCGAGGTTTAAAAAAACTGAGCTGTTTTATAATAGAAATAGCCATGGACAGCCTAAGCCGGGGTAATCTAAGGAGTCCACCAGTCTGACTTGGCCGCTTGGGTTTCGATCTATAGCCCGCTCATCGGGTCGGGACTGGGTCCGAAGAAAACACGAAATAGCACTGGGCCGGGCTAGGCTTCGGGTTGGGCTTCGGGCTGGGCTCGAGCCCGAGACTAGGAAAAGATGTCAGACTGGATCGAGCTCGGCATAGTCCCGCGGAACCGGTTTTTTCAAGCCCGGCCCGAAACCCAGCAAGCCTTTGGACATATCAACTTTATTGAAAATCACCAAATTTTACATATGGCCCCATGTATTCTATTTGCCATATAAATCTACACAAAGTTGCGTCCAGATGTATAGAGTCATAACAAAAAAAATTAAATAATTTTAATGATTTTTTATAGTGTGAACGCGAGGTTTAAGAAAAAACTAAGATGTTTTTCTTTATAAAATTTAATCTTCATATAAAATTGGGTTGAGAAATGGGTTCAAATGGGTTGAGAAATGGGGTTGAACCCATATGAGAGGTGTGGTTGGATTGGTTTGGGTTTATGGTCTTGTTTTTTTCAGCGTATCGTATCGTTGGCGTATTACTGTAGCAAATTTGAGAGCCCTCGAAAAAAGGTTTAAAGGTTATTAAAAAATAATTAAAAATAGTTTTAGAATCTTTCGAAGGACTACTAAAAGATACGAAAAAATTGTTACAAATTATCACAACATATAGGCTATATAAAAATAACAAAATTTGCTACAGTAATACGCAACAGTACGTAACGCTGAAAAGAACAGGGTCTATATAAGAAATGGGTGGGGTGGGTAGGGTGGGTTCAAATAAAATTTGGGTAGGGTGGAGTGGGTTGAAAAAAATAGTTTTATTAAACGGAGTGGGGTGGATATGGGTTGGGTTTAAACCCATTAGCAGCCCAACTTGGACGTTGCGTTCCCCAAGCCCTTGCCTAGGAAAGGCCCAAGGATAGGATAAATTATAGGGATATACTACCTCCAGTCACATAAAGAAGTCGCTGTTCACTTTTGAGCACGTCTTTGACCATTCGTCTTATTTAAAAAAGTTACGTAAATATCATTTATTTTGTTATGATTTTCTTTATTATTAAATGTATTTTAAGTATGACTTATATTTTTACATATTTGAACCAAATTTTTGAATAAGACGAATGGTCAAAGGCGTGTCCAAAAGTCAACGGCGACTTCTTTTTGTGACCGGAGGGAGTACGATGAAAATGGGACGGGTAGACTACGATGGGTACCTATTATCCGGTACAGCACGGTTTATGAAACGTGTGCTGCTTTCTGTATCATTGGTTTGGATTTGGGTACCAGTCAAATTTTTGTCTGGTGCAATTGGGTATGGGATACAACCCGATGAATACGGGTTGATTTTGACTATCTGATCGGTAAAAAATTCAGGTATCCAAATAGGAGTATTCTACATGGCCACAACCCAAAAACTGATCCAGACTGGTCATCCCAGTCCAATTACCGGTCACGGCATGTCGGCATACTTTCTCACCCTATCCCAACCAGGCTGACAGACGTATCATGGTCAAGCTCACGGGCAACCCTAGTTTCTACCTCCTAGCTCCTACTTCGACGTTAACTGTCGTAAAACGTGGCTCCTTGGCTCCTGCCATGTCGCCAATTGTCGTCGAGCGCCTCCTAGCCATCGAGTGTTACCGTGCACCCTCCCGCCGCCACTGCAAGTAGGACGCAGCCAGCAGCGGTAAGGAGGACTTGGCCGGACCCGATTGCTCGATCCAAAAGCTACATTGTTTATGCCTTTGCTTTGGTTTTATGTATTTCTGTTGTAGTATCAAGGGATAAAACCTCAAAACAATCTTATAACCTCTTATAAAAGCAATGATGTCTTATGTTGTGAATAGCAAGGCGATCCATCATTTTTGTCACTTGTTGCAATTTATCATTTTATATCTTTTTTATCCTATATGACACAAGGATGCACAGTTTTATGCATCCATCAAGTAATATATTTGTGTGGTGATATCTTAATACTATGATCATTACATGTTGGAACTATGTTGATTTTTTTATCGATAAAACTTTAGTCTGCATCCCTTGGTCTTAGATGAATCATATTGTTAAGCATCTTATGGAGTCTCTTATTGCATCAATATTTTTAAGGTTTTGATAAACACTTATAGGCTGTTTAGTAAACCCAAAAATAATTCACAAAATTCATTAAAAAAAATTCAGAAAAATCTATAAAAAATAAATCAATTAAAAATTCACAAAAATTTAGGAAAACTGAAAAAATTCACAAAAAAGTTAAGTGAAGTTCTGGTTTTTTTTTTGAACTTCTTTCAGTTTTTCTATTTTTTTGTGAATTTTGAAATGATTTTTTTGTTTTTTAATGTGTTTTTTGGATTTTTTTAATGATTTTCTTGATTTTTTCAGGTTTTCTAAATTTTTCTATATTTTTTATAAAAAATATTATGAATTTTCTGCATTTTTATGATTTTTTGGATTTTTTATGAATTTTATGAATTATTTTTTGTTTTTTATGAATTTTTATAGATTTATTGAGGTTTTTTTAATTTTTTTATTTTTGGGGCCACGTCAGCGCTTAACGGCCACGTGGGTGGCACGTCACCGTTTAATGGAATTTCTAACGGATTCTAACGGCCCAGAACTAACGGTGCAAATGGAGACATGTTCCAGGAGCTGAGAAAGCAATTTCAAAGTTTAGGGAATTTCGTGCAACTTGTTACAAGTTTCGAGAGCTACAGTGCAATTTTCTCAAATGCGCCTTAAAAATTTCTTTGTAAGGAAATATTTCTTCGTAAGGGATGGTAAGAAAATGCTCCTAAAAATTTACGCTGAACATAAACAAAAGCTCTTCTTTGATAATTGTCCAAGAAATCCAACGAAATTTAATGCCTCATTGAGATATTTGCTCGTCCAATCATTTCCTAATAACAATTGAACTCCGAGAGAGATCAATAATCTATGGATGCACCCAATCAGCCGGCGCGATCATCCAAAAAGCCCCCTTGGGATGGATCGCCAACCCAACCCCAATCCATCCACCAATAGCAACCAAAGGAGGAGAGGAGGTGGTGGTCACCGCGGCGGCGGCTGAAGCTGGACGACGGCCGGCGAGAAACCTAGGGCGGCGCTCAGCGCTCAGGCTCCACCGCGTTTGCTGCGGTTGAAGGAGATTCCTGGAACAGGAGAAGGGGATCCCGCGAAGAAGAGAGAATGCAGTTGGGATCCTCCTCTACACGGTATAATCCGAAATTAATCAATGCAGGCCTCCGACGAGGGCCCAATTTTGCTAAATGAGGGGCCTAACAAGTCCGGTATTCGCTTTCAGGGACCAAAGTGGTCTAGCGGGCATAGTTAAGGGACCAAATCAGCACTTTTTCCTTCAAATTAATATGGGCCCATATGTAATAGGTATAATGCACCTTGTAATCCGCTATAGACTGGTCTCTTGGTTAAGAGCTAGTATCTATCTCTTTCCTCTCCTTCTCTCCTCCACATAAGCAAAACGATGAGATGGACTCCTTATAGCCTGCTAAGTTGTCCCCATTGAAGATGCTCTTATGCAAAAGTCGACTCTACACGAGAATTAAGAAACTTTATGTGTGAGCAAACTATCTATAAAAACGTACGGTCATTTCTACCATTGTATATGCTATGTTTAATGTTGTCTTTAAATGACATGACAATAGTTTAGAGACAACTGATGTCTCAACCATTGTACATGCTCTGCAAGAGTCGACTATACACGAGAATTAAGAAACTTTGTGTGTAAGCAAATTACCTATAAAAATGTGCAGCCATCTCTACCATTGTATATGCTGTCTCTAAGCCATTTCTAGTATTGTCTCTAGATGACATGACAATAATTAGAGACAACTGTTGTCTCAATCATTGTACATGCTCTCAATAGTGTGCATCGAGTGGTAAATAATCTGTGTAAAAAAATGAAGTAATCTTAGTCGCACTGCTAAGGAATGGGAGACGGAGTTTTTTTAGAATGGGAGCTGGAGTATTTGCCAAGCTAGCTACTTAAACTCTGTTGTATAGTACTGTCGGAATTTTATGGGATGTCGTGCCTACTAGTTGTGCACCTTCTCCCCTCGTCATACAAAAAAAAATAGAAGTGTTTTCTAAATTTATGGTTGGTCCCTTCAGTTTTTTGGATTTAATCATTATAATATTTTAAGGCAATGTATTCAACGTTAATGTCTATTAGATACTAACATGCTGACATAATATCTGAACCATCAAATTCATAATGGAGCGGTTTATATATATTAGCCAAAGTGAGAAAGGAGGTTTTCATTTCTTTATATTTGAGCTATAAGTAAAAAAGAAAGGTTTCCACTTCTCTATACCGAGCCAAAAAGTAAGAAATGGTTTCCACGTCTCTATATCTGAGCTGCACCTAATGAATTTAATGACTCAGATCCAATGGTAGCACCCATAAACATTAATACATACATACACGTTGATAACAATACGAATACAACATCTTTTGATATTGCTTTAATTCGTAGCAAACCATGGACATTAGACTGGTACTTTGAAAGCTCAACAAAATCAGGCATTCTCTTCGGTCTAAGAGCATTTGCACCGACTAGTATTTCTTTTTTAAAACACTATTCCTTGCATTTCTATTCATGTTTCTAAAATTATTTCAGTCCACGCTGCATGTAAAAGATTTTATTTCCTCTCTCCTCTTCCCATTTCTTACCTTTTTAAAAGATTTCGATTCACCTTAGTTCAACGGTCAGCAGAAGAGCCTTTTGGGCCCACCACGAGGCCCATTTAAGATCATTTTCAGCCTCAGCTTGGACTTGGAGGCCAAACCCGTGACGTTCCGTACATGTATGGTCCGGCTACATTTTTTTTAAAAAAAATCAAGGCATATTGGCGCGCACCGTTGTCTGCGATAAGAAAGCTGCACCGTTACCTCGGGTCTTCAAGCAAGCAATTCTCAGTTTCACTCTCTAAGACCATCTCCAACCGAGTCCCTTCAGGAGCTAAAATCTCTTCACGAAGAAATTCTGATGCTCCAACAGAATCTCGTCGCGGTTCTCATCAAAAGAAATTTCTTCTTGCATTCCCTTTAGAACGAGATTCTCTCTCTGTTTTCTTCGTAAATTTCTTCGAAGGGATGCTGTTGGAGATGGTAGGAAATGAAGGGAACGAATGTGGGGAAAAGAATGGGGAAGGGAATAAAATGAAGGGAATATGGTTGGAGATGGTCTTATAGGCCTTGTTCTTTTCAGCGTGACGCAGCTTAGAGTTGCCGT
>SPJY01011014.1:1712793-1747992 GCA_005191435.1 Raddia distichophylla | reverse complement strand
ATGGCTTTCCGTGTGTTGGGATGAAGTTGAGCTGGTGATGAGATCCTTATTTTACATCGACGGCAGATGGTTTGATATGACTATGGTTGCAGTTTTTCGTCCCAACAGGATCGATTTTTTCCTTCAAGTCAGAGTTTTTGCCGCCAAAGAGGGGTCGATGGCACATATTGTATCCTGACAAGTGTGCAAGGTGGCTGCTGATTTGTCTTTGAAGTTTTTTGGTGTATGGCGAAACATTGGTTTTTTTTTCTCCAACTTGGGCAGGCTGTTCATGGCGGATGTTTTTGGATTTGTTATTACAAGCGATGGTTGCCAAGCTATTCAGCTGCTACTACGAAGATTTCTAGATGTCGATGATGTTAGTTGGTTTAGCCCTCACAGGAGTTTGTGTTTGTGTCTATATCCATCATTGCACTCTTTGTTATGCTCTCGTTGGTTAATGAGTAGCTAGTTATTGCAAAGTTGTGTTCCTAAAAACATTCTAATTAAAATATTAAATCGCCGATAAAAATCTCCAACAAATTATGTGTTCCTCTGCTGTCACGAGCTTGATAAACTAGAAATTAAATTCATAAAAAATCAAACTATCGAAAATTAGTAAAATATATAAGCGTATCACTAAGTTAGATCGACCCAGTGCTATAGCAAATAAAATAAAAAAGAGAAAAATTTAGATGAATAATGAAAATGTGTGCTAAACTGACTTAAGTTAGATTTGAATTGGTGATGCCCAGACGAAAATACCAACCGCTTTTAGTGCTAACATCTAATAGTCTGTATCTGTTTTTCCCCAAACGATTTATGTATTGAAGGCGAACACAACTTTTTGTAGGAATGAAGACAAACATAGTACTAGATGGAATATCATAGATGTGCATAAAATTGCTCTCTAAAAAACGGAAACCGTTAGAGTTGGCGAGCTGCTGGTACGGATCAGAGCTCCGATTTGGCAAAACCTCTTTCTTTTCTCCAGCCTTTCATCTCAAGCAAAGCAAATTCCAGTTTGTTATTTGGTACTTAATTGTTAAGAGTTGACAAAACCATTAGGCGCTTGGTGATGTTGGTACTTAAATACTTAATTGGTACACAGCACACCTACACCTTTGCACCTGCATGGCTGCATGAGATGCCAGCACAGATTCCTTGCTTTTATTCATCCATCATGAGCAAAAGGTTGCCACAATGGTATTTCAGGTGTCATCAGTGGAGCTAATATTAATTGCTACAAATCTCAATGCAATAGCAACCTAGCCAGCATCAGTATTTTACAATGTGTGGAGTAGATTCTCTACCACTGACAAAAGGTTTTCACAGGAAACAACTAAACATGTCTATTA
Organism: Raddia distichophylla; assembly: GCA_005191435.1. Taxonomy (NCBI): domain Eukaryota; kingdom Viridiplantae; phylum Streptophyta; class Magnoliopsida; order Poales; family Poaceae; genus Raddia; species Raddia distichophylla. The sequence continues at coordinate 1,746,655 of SPJY01011014.1, read as the reverse complement.
AACCAGAGTATAATTAATTAACAATTGCACCGACCAATCAGTCGATCAGGTGAACAGTGAACAAGAAGAGGTAGAAGCAAGCTTAAAGTGCATGGGTGTGCCTGTGTGGCCAAATCCGAGGAGAATGAGGTAGCATCACATGGTGAGGAGGGCCAAGTTAGCATCAAGACATGAGTGTACAGTTAGCACTAGGGATAAACAGGACAGGAAGATTGCAGAGAATGCAACCCTCACGTGGTTTGCCACCGACTAGCCTCAGTGTGTCCCTCTAAACAAGTATGATCTGGCTGGAATTCCAGGACACTGACAAATATTGTGTAAAGCAGATGCTGCATATATAGGGGCAGGTTCAGTAGTTCGATGCTAATCAGAAGAGAGATTAATTAGGTGGCGTTTTGGAGATAGAGACCTCGACGCTTTGACGCAGTGCAAAATTGATTTATATTAATTTGTTGCATGGATCTTTCCTCTCTAATGGTAATGGACCCACGGATTTGGTGCCAAGCTTTCCTAATGATGTAATGAGCGTTACTCATTACTGAATTCTTGGTTCTGATAAAAATGTTTGAACGCTTCCATGAATGTCGAGCATCTTCTCTTTCTACTCACAAAAAGATAATTGCATGGCATGGGAAGGTTTCAAGCAAAGTAGACTGATGGGAGTGTCATAACAAGGAAATTCTCACTGAGAAGTAGAGAGGTTAACACAAGCAAAAGGACTTAATTTAGGCTTAAATCTAGTTGATCAACTTCTAATGTCAAGCTATATCAACGCAAGCTAGTTCTAGGAGTTGGCTCGTGCCAGCATGGCACGGGCTTGTCGTGCCTTAGTCCGCTACAAAACGGGCCAGCACGCCATGCCGAGCCGACCCAGCCCTGTTAGCTGTTGATAAGGCGTGACACGACCCAAAAGCACAGGGGCTGCATTTGTCTCGTGTCGCCCAAGCATGGCACGCCGCATGCACGGTCATAGTTGTTTGGAAGGAGGACACCGCGTTAGCCGTCAGGGACAAGGCTGTCGCACTGTCGTGTCACTAAGAGGACATCGCACCGTCGACGAGGCCGACGTACTGTTGCTGGGAAAGAGGTTATCGCACCATCACTAGGGAGGCCGCCACACCGTCACTAGGCATCTGGAAGCATCGCCCGCATCGTCGCTGGAGACAGAGTGGCTAATGAGGCAATCCCCAGGGGGCAAGGATGTTTGCGGTGTGTAGCCTGTTATGGGAATGTGTCCAATCAAAGAGCTTGCATTTGTTCTCCACTTTGGCTTTCCACCTTCGAATTGGCGTTGGGTATGTTACCGTGGAATTGTATCAAATAAGCCGACCTCGCATAGTAAGTGCCCTTTGGGACCGCAATATTGGAAGGAGAGGTCGATATCGTGAATTTTCCCACGCCTACTCCCGCAATTGTTGGAGCATGTAAATGGCTTTGACGCATTTGATCCAATTTTTATTGCGGAGTTTTGTGACCACCGACCAATTTTTGAATCCGGTGATTTTCTAGAGGATCATATAAAATTTTGTTAAGCGGGAGTCAGTTCAGAGCATTGGATCCGCTTATATCATCTGTCCGGTTGGTAAGAAAAACAAAGCACGAATATTGTTGAATGCTACATTTCCAACCTTGATTTTGACAAGGTACCACAATCCTTCTCTACTTTACGTACCATCCGTTCATATCAAAAAAGATTTGAGATAGGCTCTTTTCACTCGCCACCATGGACACCTCAACCATATAGCTCTAGCTTTTAAATGCGTGATCACATCGCTATAAGCTTATAACTGCAAAATGACTATAAACGCTTGTAGTATTTTTTTTTACATAAGGGGCCCCACAAACTAATATGAACTCTACACAATTCAAAGACTTTAGCGAGGAGAAAATTCCATGGAAAAAGGACGGAGTTTTTTCTTTAACATTTAACAAATCATATATAGTTCGAGTCTTTCTGAAGAAAGGAAGATCTGACTATCTGATTGCTGATGGAAAGAACAGTAAACTATAACTAGGGCGGCGACAGCGAGTCGGCGGCGTCCGGTGGATTTGGGACCTAGGCTAGGGTTTGCCCTCTGCCTACTCGCCTACACAGCTGAAGACTGGTGGGGGTAATAAGGGGCGGCACGATGGGGGCGTCCGCATCGGCAAGGAGCTGAGGTGCGCGGCAAGCGGCAGCCGGAGGAAGGGGAGGTGGCGCTGGCTGGAGGAGGAGGATGGGAAGGAGAAGAAGAGGACGGCACACGCTGGAAAAAAGGAAACAAAGGGAGCAGGTGGGAGTCGAACCCGGAACAATGGAGCAAGATCAAGCGCTGAAGACCAGCTGAGTAAACGACCCGCGTTGTGGAGGCCGCGACCAACTAAAATTCTTTTATATATAATCATTGAATAGACGGCCAGATTGAATCAGCGACTGCTATCGAACGGCTGGCACTTTTTTGGCCGACGTGGCCTAACCGGGCCGCAAGCCGTCGACGTGGACGCACCAGGGAGCGGCCTGTTAGGGCCTTGTTATATAACATTGATACTTTCCAGAAGCTCGGTGCCTGGAGAGCATATACATAATAGTACTTTTCAGAAGTACAATGTCAAAAACTTGGTTAGTCTACTACCAATGAAGCTTAATTATTTTGACCATTTACAAGCGTTGTTGAAACTTTGTAATTTTCTCTTTTTGTGGAAGAAAACTTTGTATTTAGATGTGGTTGTGTTCTCACGTAAAGGCCGAGTTTTTTTTAACATAGAAATAGTTTTCTCCTCAGATTTCTTTCAAAACACTTTTGTAGCGGGGCATCACTTTATTGAGTGGCAAAACCTTCTATCTAAATTGAAAAATATTCACCTTAGACAAATAAGCCATACTTTCTGCTTGAATTTGTGAAAAGATGGCAATTCTCGGTACAATCGATGCATTATAGATTGATTACTCGCAATGCTCCATATAATAGTAAGGTTATTTAAAATTGGAACTCCCTCTTATGATAGAAATATTTCTTTGGTATCTTGAGAGAGAGGAGATTTTAATTGAAGATAATCTTGCAAAGAGGTGTAGGAAAGGGAGTAAAAAGAATATAGTTTATGTGATGGAAATGAATCTATTAAACACATGTTCTTTGAATAATAGTTCGTTGAATCCATTTGGTGTATTGTATCTATGGCATTGGGGTTGGATGCTCCTTGCGGCATTAGTCATATGATAGGGACATGGATTAGAGGATCGGTGTTTCAATGAAAAAGCATATTATAATTGTTTTGGTCTATTTGGCTATTTCACAATGATATGTTTTTCGACAAGAAAAGATTGATTATTTCCTTCAAGAAATCTTCAGAGTAATCTATTAGTTGTGGTATTGGACATTACTGTGAAAGGAGGATGATCGCAAGAAGACCAACAAGGCATGTCAATCATTATGGCTCTGTTCTTTTCAGCTTAACGTCTTAACAACTTAACTGCTTAACGACTTATCTACATTTTAAAAAGACATGCTTTGAGTTTTTTAGTTCTTTTTTGTTGTATTGACTTTAATAACTAGCCAAACTAAATGGATCCGAATCTCGAGTCTACCTCAAGAAGCTGTAATGTTACGTTGCCCTTGGCCCATATGTTGGCCCGGCCCACTCTTGGGCTTAAGAGACCTAGAGAGGGAGAGCTTCTCCCGTACTCCTCTCTCTCTCTCTCTCTCTCTCTCTCTCTCTCTCCCCCTCTCGCTGGGCACGGCCTCAGGCCTTGCTGCTACCGTCGCCAACCGCTGTTTGTGGTCGGGGGCAAGGAGAGGAAGAGGTAGAGGAGAGGAGGAAGAAAGAAGGAGAAGGGAAAGGGAAAGGAAGATGAAGGTAAGAAAGAGGGGTTAAGGTTTATTCCAATTTCCGTAATTTACTTCAATTGATTCTTTGGTAGTGAGATTCCTTTTTTCCCCATGAATTCCCCATAGTTTAATGATGGTTTTCGTGGAGTAACGGTGGCAGATATGGAGTCGATGTTTTTATAGATCGATTTGGTACAGCAGTGGCTTTGTCCCTTAAATTGAGACATTTACGTTGAGAATTGGACTTTGGCTATATTACAGAAGTTGTAGGTATCGAAATTATCTTTCCGTAGAGTCTAAGAACGCGAAATTCGGATTTACGGTTTGGCTGTTTTGGTCGTTTTAAGCTACTGTCCTGATTGTAATTTATATGATTTTTGAGTTTTAGAAACCGTTGCTAAGAGGGGTTAGCTAGTTCTAGATGGCCATGAGATGGTGCTAGTTGTTAACTACCTCCCTCGCTTGCTCAGGTGTTGATTTTGGAAGTTTTATTGTAGGGAACGCTGCTTCGGGGTCGGTTCCGCCTGCAGCTCACTCGACATCGTTTGGGAGAAGAGTCAAGTGCATATTACATTGTCGGTGATCCTTATGGGGTACATCGTATGTTTGAATGCTTACTTACATTTTTGTGTTGATGATATATTAATGGCATGAGGTGGTATGTTGGTAAGCAGTTCATAGTGATTAAACCATGCATTTGCATCTATGAGCATGATGATGGCATGAAAGACCTACTTCGGTAGGCACCCCTCATGGGATGACGGGATAGGCTCGCTTCGGCAGTCAACCTCCACAGGATGGAGTGTAGAGTGTGACACCGACGGGTGTGCACTCAGCGGCACCGATACGCGCATATGAGTAATGAGCATGAGCATATGCATTGCATGATTGCATATCAAAGTATGAAGAGGCCATGATTTAATGTCTTATGTTATTTTAGATAAGGATATGATCTGCCTTGTTTTTTGTTTTATACCCACTCTTGTGTATGTGCTGAGTTTTATACTCAATCTTGCTTTCTATGTTTTTTTAGGTAACCATTGAAGCATGCATGGGATGGGGCGTAGTCTACTGATGCCACGCACATTTTAAACTCCACATTCAATTCTTAGTGATTAGATAACTTAGTCGCATAATATTAGAGTTTGAAAACGTTCTTTTCCATTTATTTGTTAAATGTTAATTTGGACCGTTATTCTTCGGTGTCGACTAAAGTTAATGCTTGGATGGATGCTTATCGGTATTAAGATAGTTTTGTTTTATTTGGAGTGGTGGCTAATTATTGCGAATTTATGACTCCTCTGTGTAAAAGTGATTGGTTTACAGAGGACATGCTGTCGAAATTTTCTATGAGATATTGTGTTATGTATGTTGTGTTCGTAGCACTTGAGTCTTGTTAGGTTGGGGTGTTACATAAGCTCTTAAAATTCAGTTATTTCAACCGTTCAGCTATTCAGATCAGCTCAAAAGAATAGACCTAAATTTGGTTTCTATGAGCTTTTTCAATAATCATTCTGGTTGGAAAGCTAAGAATAGATTGTGTGTGACTTAGTTCTAGCATAATATTTGGAGCCATGGTTTTAAAATGTAATTTCAGTGTTTCGCATGAAAGATGTTGGGATGCATATATATTTTGATATAAGGGCTAAAATAAATAATTTTATTGTTTAATTTTTTTAATATCTGCCGGAGGTTTTACCTATTCATCGAGAAAGACAATAAAGGAAAATCAGAAAGTTCAGACCAATAAGTTCAGTTTTACGTGCTGTTGGTATTGGCATTTCCTTGGCTGGTCAAATGCTTCAAATCAGTCAAAAGTGTGGGATCAATACCAAGCTCGGAAACCACTGGGAGTCGATACACTTATCTACTGATCAATATAAAATCACAAAAAGAAAAGGTTGGTACATCTGGATAGATCTCCTTAAGCGCACTTTAACGCAGCAATCAATCAACACCTACCCAAAGGAAGAACAATATAATACTTACGTAATCAAAATTCGCATATAATAAGCTGAGATATCACACTGTGTAATTTACACTAACGGAGACAACTAAATTCAAAGCAAATTTGAGAGATTCAGAAATGGCAAAACATTTTTAATGCTCTCGTTGATAGGGAGGCAAAAGTAACTGCAAATTAGTGGTGTAGCAATGGTAGTGGTAAACCTTGCATTACCATCGCAGGTTTAACACTAACGCAAACCTTTTCTCCTAGGGAGCTAAACATGGCAGAAAAGCTCGAGCGCGTCAGGATTGTGTGATGCATTGTCTCCAACCAAAGGCAGAGAGAAAAAAGAAAAGGTAGAGAGGGAGAGAGAGAAGCAGAAACAGGTGACCATTGATAGAGACCACGAGAGCTGCTCTCGAAGTCACCGCTCTGCTCCTCATCAGCGCCCAGGGGGACCTGTTCCGCCTTTGCTGCACCCTGGATCTCGTTACTGCCATTTGCCATTGCAATCGCCACTGCTCCCTACCTACTGCTCCTGCTCTTCGCTAGCCCTGGAGGCGATTGCGCCGCACCGCCTTGCCGCTAGGATCAGTGCTCCGCCGGTGCGCGGGACAGTGTGAGTGCCCCCACCCTGTTTCTTGATTCGCGTCGGTGCTTGTGTTTTCTTGATCTGTCGCTGCTGGATGGGGGTCGCGGGTGTTGCTTCCAGCAAGAAAGATCTCATATGGTTCTGCTGCGGCTTCAAGCTCTTCATTTTGGCCGTGGGGTTTGTGCAAGAAAGATCTCGTTCTGGTTTCTGAGAGCTACTTGAGTATCCGCAGGAATTAATCCTTAATGTGATTGGGCGATATTTCATCGATCTAATTTTGATTGGTTAAGTGCGGTCTCTTTTGATATGATTGTTTGTTTACCGTTTGCTTCTGTTTCATTTCATTGCATGGAGAAAGATCCCGTTTTGATTTGATAAACAGCTGCCGATCCTGGATTCCTTTTTTCAAATTGTTTCAGTCTCATCCAGTAAAGATCTCTTGGTGATTCCTCCATGATTTGCATCTCCTTAGCCTTTGTCCATATTCTGTTGGCTCCTTCTTCGTTTGCTCCTAGTGGCCGGCATTTTGGATTTTTCTTGCGACACCTGCGATCTTGGCAAATTTGAATTATACTGTCGCATCCAGTATATCTTTTATCCTGATACCTAAGCTGCTAGTAGCTGGACTTTTTCAGGTCATTTATTCGAGCAATTTGCATCAGCATTTCATTAGCTGGCGCTTCAGTGCAGAATTTGGTGCCTGTCTATCACTAGAGCTTGGATTGTTCAGAGGTATTGGAGATGGAGAAGAGGAATTGCCCTCCATCGCCGTCGCCAAAGTCGACCGAAAAGTCTGGGAAAGACTTGAGATCTGGAGATGCTAATGGTGGCGCAAACACTAACAATAACGCCATCCCGAAAAGCGATAAGGAGAAGGGAGTCAATGTGCAAGTTATCCTTAGATGCAGGTGAAGAGAGCTCAATAGTGCTAGTTCACAAGTTCAGGGCCCTCAATAAAGAGAGTTCAGTGTCCTCCTGTTTTTGTGCTCACAATCTGCAATTTGATACATTCAGGCCCTTGAGTGATGAAGAGACAAAGTCAAATACTCCGGTTGTGATCTCGTGCAATGAGCGCCGTCGGGAGGTTGCTGCCACCCAAGTTATTGCCAATAAGCAGATTGATCGGACCTTTGCCTTCGACAAGGTATTAGAGCATACTCAACAATCATTTTACTAGGCCACTTTCTCAGTGGTGGTCTTCTCGGAATTCGATCAACTGCTTTGCACTTTGCATTTGTCTACTTCTGTTGTTCACTTCATTTGTGCAAATGTGACTCAAATTGAGTGAATTGGTTGATTCTGAGTAGGTATTTGGTCCATCATCCAAGCAGAAGGATTTGTTTGAACAATCCATCTCACCTATAGTAAATGAGGTCCTTGAGGGCTATAATTGTACAATTTTTGCTTATGGGCAAACTGGTACTGGGAAAACCTATACAATGGAAGGAGGTGGAACTAGAAAGACCAAGGTAAACATTTTGTACTTCAGAGTTCAGATCATTTAAATGTGTACTGTTGTTCTGCGTGTTATTTAATAGTATTGACTAGTTCTTGCAACATCTAGAATGGAGATCTGCCAACCGATGCTGGAGTTATCCCGAGAGCCGTCAGGCAAATATTTGACATTCTTGAGGCCCAGTGCGCGGAGTATAGCATGAAGGTCACCTTTCTTGAACTTTACAATGAAGAGATCACTGATTTGCTAGCTCCAGAAGAACCAAAGTTCCCTGTTCCTGAGGACAAGACAAAAAAGCCTATTGCCCTTATGGAAGATGGCAAGGGGGGTGTTTTCGTGAGAGGGCTTGAAGAAGAAGTTGTATACTCTGCTGGAGAAATATACAAGATTCTTGACAAGGGTTCTGCAAAGAGGCGCACTGCAGAGACATTGCTAAACAAGCAAAGCAGTAGATCACACTCCATATTCTCAATCACAATTCACATTAAGGAATTGACTCATGAAGGCGAGGAAATGATCAAAATTGGGAAGCTTAATCTTGTCGATCTAGCTGGTTCAGAAAATATATCACGTTCAGGTGCTAGAGATGTGAGTATACTTCAGATATTTCATCTATCCATAAATAAGGAATAATAATACATCCGTCTGTTTTTCAAATGCCAATAAGTATTTTTGATATTAAATTAGCATTTCAGGGCAGAGCAAGAGAGGCTGGGGAGATCAACAAGAGTTTGCTGACACTTGGCCGTGTTATTAATGCTCTAGTTGAGCACTCCGGACATGTCCCATACAGGTAATTGTATGGACTTCCACCAGACAATGTTGATTTTAGCAATGTATTGCTTAAGAGAACTTGTATTTTACTCTACCTATTTGCTACAGAGATAGCAAACTGACAAGATTGCTCAGAGATTCATTGGGAGGGAAAACAAAGACTTGCATCATTGCTACAATATCACCTTCAGTATATTGCTTGGAAGAGACATTGAGCACACTCGATTATGCTCACCGTGCCAAAAATATCAAGAACAAGCCAGAGGTAACTATCTTTTTTTTGTTTGGATAAGCCAGTCGACTTGGTGTTTTTACTATTTCGGGCAGTAAATTGTCATCAACCTGTGGTGTAGCCTAACTTGCTTTTATTATCATCAAATTCAGGTGAACCAAAGAATGATGAAATCTGCTATGATCAAGGACCTATACTCCGAAATTGACCGCCTTAAACAAGGTTCTTCTGTTTGCAGTTTTAATGTATTGAATTTCTAATTACCATACTGTACCAAATGACTGGTTTGGAATAGCTGTGACAAATACAACCTCTAATCACTTGGTCTGCTATTCATCTTCAGAGGTGTTTGCTGCAAGAGAGAAGAATGGTATATACATTCCAAGAGAACGCTACCTCCAAGAGGAAGCAGAGAAAAAGGTATGATTGAACCCATGCAAAGATTTGTTTGGATGAACTCAGTAAAGTTCTTTTTTTATCTCAGTATTTCATATTTCCATACCTAACTTTGTTACTCAGGCCATGACAGAGAAAATTGAACAACTTGGAGCTGATTTAGAGGCTAGGGATAAGGTTAGTTTGTCTGTAAACATTGCACAGCAAAATGTTATCTTGTTAATAACATTGTTGTAAATTTTCTACCAAATCTATGAGCAGCAATTGGTTGAACTAAAAGAGCTTTATGATGCTGAACAACTTTTGAGTGCAGAGTTGGGCGAAAAACTTGAAAAGACTCAGGTACCTTTACATTCTACACCTTATGATTTTGTGGTCCCATAGCGTATGTATTACATATTATCATCTCCTTCCTGTCTCTTGGTTGCAGAAAGATCTGGAGGACACCAAGAATGCTCTGTACGATCTAGAAGAGAAATACAATGAAGCAAAGTCTACTATTAAAGAAAAGGAATATGTCATATTTAATCTTTTGAAATCAGGTTTGTTGAAATAACTCATTCCTGCAAGTCTTATTGTAGCATGTTCTGCTCATTTTGGTCCATCAACATTATCAGTAAATGAAACCTGTTTGTTTTTTAATGGAAATTAATATATTTGTAAATCCTACTAGTAAGTTAAATTACACTTGATGTTGAATTTTCACCTTGTCAAGAGTTTCTTTGTTCCTCCATGCTTGATTTCAATTAATCATGAGTGTTTGCTTACTGCATTTACAGTTATTCAGGGAAACTTACTGTTGTTTTTGCCACAGAAAAATTACTAGTAGATTGTGCACATAGCCTTCGTGCGGGATTAGAAAATACAGCAGAAGATGTTTCTGGGCTATTCTCCAAAATAGGTTAGGGATCTCAGCATGATTACTCTCTTCTTTTTTGACTGTTATGGACTTAGTTTCATTTCAATGGTCATTGTTCTTGACTACTGGCAGAGCGTAAAGACAAGATAGAAGATGGAAACAGGTCACTAGTGCAGAGATTTAGGTCTCAACTGACCCATCAGCTGGATGCCTTGCATAAAACTGTCTCCACTTCAGTCATGCAGCAGGAGGATCACCTTAAAGAAATGGAAGATGATATGCAAACCTTTGTATCTTCCAAAGATGAGGCAATTCACAACTGATTCAGTCTCTCAATGCTTTTTATGTCACAGTTTATTTTGTGTGAAACACAATGCAAGGGTGTATATTAATATGTGCCAGTTTACCCTTTTGTTTAGGCTACACAAGGGCTAAAGGAGAGCGTGCAAAAACTAAAAGTCCTGCATGGTTCAGGTATTTCAGCTCTGGATAAATTAGCAGGTGAAATTGACAAGAATTCTCAGACAACATTTGACAAACTGAACTCTCAAGTACAATCACACACGTCAGCTCTTGAGAAAGTAAGTTTGCAGTTATTTTGGCCTACATTTGATTGCAGCGGATATTGTAATATTTCTGATTACTCTTCCTACATAGTGTTTTGGAGGAATTGCTTTGGAAGCAGACAACTTGTTAAATGAGCTTCAGTGTAGCCTTTCAAAACAAGAAGAGAGACTAACCAACTTTGCAAAGAAGCAGAGGGAGGTTTGTAATTGTCTTGTTGAAACACTAAACTATTTGCTGCGTTCTTAGACGATTCTCTTCTGGTGTAACCTTCATGTGTGCAGGGACACCTAAGAGCCGTGGAAGCCTCGCGGTCCATATCAAAGATCACTTCTGGTTTCTTCCATTCACTGGATGATCATGCACATAAGCTCACCAGTATTTTGGAAGAAACACGAAGTGTGCAAGAGCAACAGCTCCTTGACCTTGAGAAGAAATTTGAGGTAATTTCTGTGATGATTATTGCATCGACTATAAGCTACTCATAAGATCATAATTTCACAACATGATATAATTTTTTACCCTTTTAAAACAGGAGTGTGCAGCTAATGAAGAAAAACAACTTCTAGAGAAAGTCGCAGAGATGCTTGCAAGTTCCAATGCAAGGAAGAAGAAGCTGGTAAGTATGACCATTTGTTTCTGTAAGCAACCAAGCATTGGCTTGTGGTAATTGATTTCTAATAAAGAAATTTTTTGCTTCAGCAAATAGCTCGAGGTATTGCGCATCTGCTACACATTTTTAATCATGAGCATGTATTGCAGGTCCAAACAGCTGTAGGTGGTCTTCGAGAAAGTGCTGTAAGCCGCACAAGTCATTTGCAGAAAGAAGTTTCGACAGCCCAAGACCTCACCTCATCTGTGCGAGAAAAATGGGACTTTTACATGGAGGAAACCGAGAAGAATTACATTGAAGATACCATTGCAGTTGACAGCGGACGGTCATGCTTGGCAGAAGTGCTAATAGAATGGTTAGTATGGCATCATGACGTGATACCTTCTGCTATGAAATATAGATGTTGCAGTATTTGACATTAGTTATCAAAATTTGCAGCAAGGTTAAAACGAACATGGGTGCACAACAGTGGAAGAACGCCGATGACTCTCTCTTGAGCCTTGGCAAAGGAAATGTGGAAACAGTAGATTGTATAGTCAGGTACCAGAGTAGTAGAAACCAGCAAATGTACTGTATGGTAAAACAATGGCATTTAGTTATAAATGATGTGTGTATGTTGGCAGGACTGGGACAGAGGCCAACCAAGTGCTGCGTTCCAAATTGTCGACTGCGGTATCTACAACTCTTGAAGATATAGACATAGCAAACAAGGCCCTTCTTTGTTCCATCGATAGTAAGATCTTACAGTGGAATGTGGATTTGCTGAAGCGCAGTGCATACCATCAAATTCTCTTTTTGATTACAAATTCTTTCACTTTAGGTTCACTGAAGCTTGACCATGATGCATGCGGAAACATCGGTTCTATTCTCACCCCGTGCCATGGGAAAATAAGAGAGTTGAAGGGGGAGCATTACCATAGGGTTGTGGAGATAACTGAAAATGCGGGGAAATGCCTAGAGGAAGAATATCTGGTAAGCAGTCCTGAAAAGTGATTGGTATGAAACGCCCTCACTGACCAAATCACCATTGCATCTTCTCCTTGAACATTTCAGGTGGATGAACCGTCGTGTTCGACGCCGAGGAGAAGGCAGATCGACCTGCCAAGCATAGGATCGATCGAGGAGCTGCGAACCCCGGATTACGATGAGCTTCTCAAGTTATTCCGGGAGTCAAAGGCAGGTTGGCAGCAGGCAAATGGAGACATGAAGCATTTCCCGGAGGCGCAAGATTCAGCAACATCACCGTCTATCATCGACTCAAGAGTTCCTTTGATAGCACGAAATTAGATTAATCGAATGCATGTACAAAGAAAGCAATTTGTTTTTAGTTTACCTTTGCCTTATTGATCTATTGATCTGTTGTTAATAGTGTCATTTCATTAGTTGCTATTGTTTGTTGCGGCCTTGCGGGGTTGTTTGTTCTTCAACTGGTTTGCTTGTAGAGATCTGTAAGGTATATATTCTTGCTATATCGAATCACTTAAAAGTCTAATGTAATACATATTCACATTGGTAACAGTGATACATGGCAGTAAAGTTTGAGCTCACGAAATTTTCCTATATTAAATTTTGTTTGGTTTATTGGATTTTTACCGTGTCTAAATGAATCAAGTAATTATGGAAACTAAAATATCTATTATAAATTATATTGAATTTCAAACCAAACATTAAAGATTTAGTATGAAAATGTTTTTCCTTTATTTAATACATCTGAAATCTTGTTTTCTAAATTGAAATTGAAGTAGAGCAAATCAGGAACCAATTATAAGTTGGTGTCTTGAAACGTGATTGACATGTCTGTGCTGTGTCTCAAACAAAATTGCCATGTTCTATAAAAACAGATATTCTAACCCACAAAACCATAAAATCGGCGCAAATAACTCTTTGGGGCGAGGGACGGTTTTAGAGGTGGTTGAGCATGTGAGTTGGCATGTAAAGTCTCACAATAGCATTGAGTCCCACATGTAAAGTCTCCCATCTTTCCGCTCTCTTTTCTTTCTCCCTTCGTTCCCCTATCAACCCATGGTGCTCTGGGCGATGACGAGCTGAGGACGATGCGTGTACAACACACACAAATGACGGTGACTGTGCACGAAACAAGGTGGCATGAAGCAGCGCGGTGGCACACAATGGCCACTGGAGAGGTGGCCCTCGTCCATGGTCGCATCACCCTTCCTCCTCACCCATGGCAGGTCGTGCCACCCCTCCCTCTTGCCTCTAACTATGCCACCCTCCCGATCGCCCATGGTTGTACCGTCCTGCCCTCTTGCCCATGGCCGCACCCCATTTCCCTCATTTCTAACAGCATTGCTATCAGGCCCTGCACTATCATTGCTACCGCTGCCGTGTCGACACGTGCTATCGCCTTAGCATAGCTTATGATGTGCCACCCTAGCCTAAGTATCGTTGCCACACCACCACCAAATCTGTCATCATGTCACCGAAACCGTCGATTGACATGGGCAACCGCTGTCGCTGTTGAGCCCGACCATGTTGCTAGTGTCATCCCTGTAGTCGCCTTGGTCAATGCCACCACACTGCTGCTAGCCGAAGCTTCATCGCCGAACACCGTTACCCCAGTAGAGATAAGGGGGGCAAAGAGGCAGGAGAGGGAGGAGAGGTAGATAAAGAAGATGGATTATATAGGCTTAAAATCGACCCCACATATTTATTTATTTATTTATTGTTTTTATGTCTGGATGGCCACATCACTTTGCATGTGGGTAAAACCACCTCTAATATTGCCTTGGTGGTAATTGCATCGGTTTTCAAGTTTTGCAAGTTAGAATACTTGGTTTCATAGTTCAGAGAGTTATGTAGACGAATCGTGATAGCTTACGGTGTAAAATAGAATTAACCTAGCCTAATCCAAGTTTTGTGTTTGGCAACTAATCAAGTCAATAATATTGTTTGGCTAAGTTAGTTGGGTTGAGAGAGAGAGGGGTTAAGTTATTGCACTCTCAAGTGGGGGTTAGCTAATCCTAGATTAGAGGGATTAAATAGTATTGATTGGGTTGCCTTAATCTCTTCCCTTTTACCTTCTAAAATTTCATCCTATGCAAGGTGTTGTTGCTGATTTTGTTGGTCCTCCCTCCCTTCCTTCTTCATCCCCTTCCCATCTCTCTCTCTCTCTCTCTCTCTCTCTCTCTCTCTCTGCGCTTCACTGAAGCAACAAAGGGGTTGTCTCCTAGTTTTAAGGCAGAGAAGGGGGGGAGGAGATGGTCCGCACCTTGACCTCTGGTGTCGCTGCTCGATGTTGCCTATTTGATCCTCTTCATGTCCATGAATTCTCAATGTCACTAATTGGTGCAGACCGCTCCTCCCCTCATCCCATTCTCTAGGGGAAGGAGCCCTGCCTGATGAGCTCATTGTCCATACTTGCCTTCGTGCAACAATAACTGTCTATCCATCGACCCAATGCTTTAATTCTTCCTCAACCTCACCGAGCTCAGGACCATGTCACCGACCCTTTGTTGACTTCACTAAGCTTCGACTACCTTAGGTTGTCCTATAGTGTATCCTGTTCTTCCAGCAAAGGTTTTAGATAATGGAATAAATTTTAGCTTCTACATCATGGGATGTGCATAGCCAAATTTATCGGTGCATGGATGATTGCATCACTCTTCCAGCAAAAGTCTATGGCATCAATTTATTTTGATCAATGTTTTTATATGTTGCAGTAAAATTTTTTTGTTGTAACGATATGTTGCAAGTTTTTGGTGCAAATGTTTATTGCTTATATAATACCCTAAACCATGATGTTGACACCATGTGTAAATTGGTTGTGGAGGTATAATACCACCTTGTTAGTTAATTTAGAGAGAGTTGCACAAGTATATAATGTTAGATGTATCCAAAAATAGCACTACAAGTTAATCTTTTGTGCAAAACAAGGCCAAAAATATGAAGTGACGTTGTGCATGCTTGGTAATCTCCTTAGGTGGACTAGGCTCTAAGTGAGTTTGGGTCAGAGTGCACGGTGGTTTTTTATTAGTTTCCAACTCTCTCCTGGTTCGACCGCCTTTGATTGATTTTTTTTCTAGTTTACAACTCTCTTGGTTCGCTCGCCTCCAATTGACTTGATTGAACTCTTGGTTGATTTAATTGCTTATTTTCGTATGTATCCATTTGACTTGGTTGAACTCGCGATTGAGTCAATTGCTTTATTTCAATACTTGTATCTATTGAATTGATAGATTGCTTATTTTGATTGGTGTTTGATGAATCATATATTTATTTGTATGAAAGATAATTTGCCTTTTTATTTTCATGATGGATGTTTGAGGTAATGCAATACATCTGATGTAATGATGAATGATACAATACATGCATCTTCCATTGAACAAATTTTCCCTCCTAATATTAAGATTAATGCAATGGTTTGCTTTTCATTACTATTTTCTATGTTAGAAACTTGTCATAGACCTTACTATTGATAGTATTGCTCCAAATTTTTATGCAAATTATTTTGTATTTTGTGATAATTTGTTTAGACATGACTCCAATTCCTTACCATTATCCTCCATATGCAAAAATGATATTTACTTAGCACACAAACAACCACAAAACTTTCCTTGATAGTCCAAGCATTTACTTACATACATTAAGTGCAAGGGTTGTCTAATTATTTTGCACTCACCTTTTTCTTGAAACTGTTGAGTTAGACCGCAACACCGACACATAAATCCCAATACATGTAAAGATTTGGAGATATACTAGAACCTCAATTAATTGCGTGACATAAATCACAATGGCCGTTTTGGTCTACAAATTTTTTGTTGCAACTTCTAGACTCATTTGAGCTAATTGGTTTGTCCTATCTAAAATGTTATAGGAGCACAATCTTATTTGTTGTACCGATTACTTTGTTTATATTATGGATAAGGCGTACTTCAATGTTGTACTATGAGAGCAAGTGTACCCATCAAATTTAATTTTTATTTCACAGTGTTAGAGGATATGTAGGATAGAGAATACCCATTTATTACTTATTATTGTAGTTTAGTTCAATAATACATGCATGTGCCCCAATTACTCAACACAACCAGGCCCCCCATAAAAGAATTGTCCTGATTCAATGCGAGTAAGAGGATAGCAACCTAACGGGTCAACTTGGTGTGGTAGATCTATGTCGATGAGGTGGTTGTTGCCATTTTCATCAATAAGTTTGAGACTGCTGAAGGATGCAGCGACACCAATAACTGGAAGAGAGCCACTTCCCATTGGAGGACTTGGTTGTGTTTTCTTGTGATACACAGAGCCACCAAAACTTATCTCCATTGGTTTATCTATCATTCCTGGAAGCAAGGATTTTGGGAAATAGCCCACTGGTTTGGGAGCACTATTGAATCCATAGTGGATATGCCAATCACTCGACTTTTTATCCTGCAAAGTAGCAATAACATATGTGAACATTCATTTGAATAAAAAATGATTGGCATATATCTTAGTGGCAAGTGTATACCTTAAATACTCTTACTGTGATGTATTGTTTTTTGCCATCAATGCTAGAAACTGGGTAGATGATCGCGCCGGGAGCTATGCTGCTTGTTGTGTTGAGAAAGCCGGCACAAAGCATTTGAAGCAACCGGGGAGATCCACCACTCTATCATTGCAAAATAAGATAAATATTGTAACAATTTTAGTCTCACTTTTTATACATGTAAAAAAAAATTTATGATGGTATGTTCCACCCAAATTGAAGGATAAGTGTCGTGATAAAGTTTAAAGGGACTTAACTCTCTCATATGGTATGTACTATTGATCAATGGCATGCAAGCCTACTACCAAATTATATCCCAAACTTATCAGATGAATATTGATTTTGGCACTATATACAATATCATTAATTTAAATTTACGTTCTCGTCCGGAGGGCTTGTACATCTACATTATAGTATTTTTGGATATTTAATATTAATTCCTTTTTGCAAAGAGAAGCGACAAGCATAACAATCGCACAATCACACAATCACAAAACTATGTGTTGCCTTTCTAATTTTACCTTTTTAAGCACAAATCGTGAATATTTAGAACTTCTAGATAACGGGGCAATGCTTGGCTAGTAAGTTATGTGGTTGACCAACTTGTCACTCAGGATCGAACCTGGGTGCTAACCTAATTCTAATAGTGAATGCTATAGCTCCTATTCAACTTTAGTAAAAAAAGATAATAGCTATATAGTTTGCCATAAAGAAAACTTACGGTCCATTGTGTATAGAAATGGGCATGTGAATCCTCGTACAGGTCTGGATAAATCTGTGAAATTACAACAGTGTTAGGCATGGTAAGCAAAGTAACATACTAACATACCCGATCATCTGGCTTCTAATTTCTGTAGTACACATGTATGTGTAGTTTTGTTTTCAACCAAAAAAGTGTGAGAATTAATAGATTGTGTACTTAAAAAACAACAAAAAGAAATCAGTAAATGTCTGATCATTTATTTGGATGAATAGACGTCACATGCAGAACATAGGAAATCTTCTTTTTTGGGAGAGGAGCATACACAACACATACTGAAAAAAAAAGAAAGAGATACTTGACTCTTGAAAGTTTTGAACTGAACTTAAATCAACTATATCATCATGATTTATCATAGCACCATGTAATTAACTTACGTGCCATCCAATTTGTATTCCATTGATAGAAGATGGATGTCCATCGCCTCTATCCACAATCAAAATCATTGCTCTACTTGCTTGGCCAGGCTGTAGATACATGCCATAAACATCTAGAGTAGCCAATTCTCAAAAAAAAACATCTAGAGTAGCCTCTACGCCATAAAAATTAGTACCAGCTCCAGGAGGTGCTACATATATTGAGAACTGGCAAAAATAACAATAACACAATCTCAACACAAGCAAATTCATCTTTCATAGTATTATTTAAAAGTCAACAAAACATATAAGACTAGAATAATACTCGCATAAGTTTTTTCATTGATAGAACCTGAACCCATGGCTTGTTTTTCACTTGGCGGATAGATCTTGGAATGAATTCCATAGGGCCATGACTGTGTCAAGTTTGCTTGCTTCAAAGTGTTTGGCGAGATAGAAAATGCATAGATAGATAATAAGTTAAGAGCATGATTTAAATGTTTATTAAAATATACAGTACATGTCTACTTTGAGGAATATAGAACTATGGTATAGAAATGTACCTCTTCATTAGAAGGAACACCTCCACCTGTGATTGCACGGTAAAAAAGTAGCAGGCCAAAAAATGCAAGTTTTTTAGTTGCTTCCTTCATTTAGAGGTCAACAATTGTAAGGGCTGGTGTATCTTTTGTTGAGCCCTTCTCCACATTCGACTTTATACATCTTCTTGAACCATTTATATAGAGGGAAGCAAAGTAATCAACTAAAAAGAAGACTCTTACAGGATTGGCAATTTTTAAATAAATAAATTATAGGGGCGGTTGGAAACTAATTAATAGACAAAGATACATCAAATAAACGAATTAATTCCGTATGAAATCCGATTAGGCAAATCTAGAATTTATTAACTAAAGAAGGAGAGTCTTGGAGGAATGAATTTATAACAAAAAAAATTGGTCAAGCTAGGCATTTAAGACTTGAGTAATATACAAGGATACGTGAAATAAAAAAGAATTTATTTAGAAATTTGATAAGACAAGGGCATTTAAAACTATACCACATACAAGATACACAAAATAAACTAATTAATTTTGTGTAGAATATGCTGACACAAATCTAGTATTTAATGGACAAATTAGTAGCATTTTGAACTTGAGCATACACCAAGATTGAAGATAATAAAGAAATTAATTTAGTACGTTTCAATGCATATCTAAGATTTAAATGTCTTCAATGTAAATCTAGGATTTAAGAAATACATAAAGAGGCGGATATAAAATCAAAATACATAATGAATAAATTTAGTCAAAAAATTCCTAGGAAAATCAAATATGTAAGATAAAGAAGTAGCAATGGTATTTTTAATTTGGTCATATGCAATTGTAAACATGTAACCCCTCCCCCAAACCCCAATTTCATTTGGTGGCTTATTTCAGTGATCGATGAAGCATTTTATCAACTTCTCATCTTGTGCTTAACTGGGGTATTCATGGTTCAACATGGGTAAAGATTCTTCTTTAGGCATTGGCTTGGTTGTGAAGCTGGGCTAATGCTAGCATAAGGCGTTTTTGATCTGTTGGCGTCGTCGGTTCGAGTCAATTTCAACCGTGAAACACGTGTCTCCTAAGCCCATGCATCTAGTTGGAGCCTGTGAGTAGGTGGGGCATCGGAGAGCGAGAATGAAAAAAAAATAGTCCAAAGTTTTGATCGTGTTGGTTGGATAATATGGGCTATAGTTTATGTCAGGTACCCTTCGTCTAGTGTTCCCTTGTAGCCAAGCGATGTGACTGGATAATACAACTTTCCTAGACTGCTAATTTGTGAGATTTTGGGGCATAGTGTGTCCAATGTGATTGAATATTGTGGATTGATAGTTGTTTGTCTAAAGTGTTCCTGGTGTAGTTGGACAATTATTTTGAAGAGTTTGGGTGTTTGTATCCGTGGGTGTTTGGGTAGCTAGGTATATATCGGTCGGGTCGCAAGGCCCTTTAGAAAGTTTCTCATGTCAGCGAGATGGTTTTGCGAACGGTATGGTTCTGAATGTTTTTAGGTGTGGTGACCATGAGTTGGTGTCGAATGGTACAACTTAAGCCAAATAGTCTATTTTGCTAATTGCCCTTTTGCATTCAGGTAGTACGACTTGAATGAAACAATCGAGCAATAACTAGGGGTGGCTAAATGGGTCGGCCCTAGCCCAATTTACTCCAACAAATCGAGTTTAGGCCAAGATCTTGGTCCGTTAGCCTGTCTCCACTTAGTTCACATGGCGATAGGCAGCTCGTCCCACTACTATAGCACGCGCACACATATCTATTTCCTTATGAGATATAATTAATTTATTCAATTTATAATGTATACTGAAAAACATAATCATCTTTATAAAAGTTTGTAAATATATTTGCTAAAATGGTATAGCCAGGAAAGCAATATTGCCGGTCAAACCCATTCAATTCTTCCCATATCCATCGAGGCCCATGATTTTTCCTAGGGAAAAGTCCACTTTGCCCCCTTGTCACCAATGTACAATTTCGCCCCTTCAACGCTAAAACCAGACGACCAACCTTCTTGTGCTATAACTACCAGACAAAATACCTCGCTAACCCAAAACAAGAAACATAAGTTAGACATGCATGTAGTTGCAACATACATGTCATTTACGTATATACTCATGCACAAAATCCACGGAACAACTCGCAGCAGCAAGGAAATGACATGCACGGGTAGAAAATGCACTTACCTATCTACCTCAGGCTCGAAACTGAGGATAAATGACTTTCAATGATGTAGCGACACAACTCGCAACATAAAGGAAGTAGTCGACATTGTGGAAGTAGATAGCAGCAAGCAGTCGCGTCTGGTGCTTCCCAAAAACTATATTCACTGTTTTCCGATGCAGGATCTCAACGGCATTGGGTTACGAGGACCTGCTCTCTCATTCTATAGTGCACGCTGCGAAACAGGATGAAGAGAACTATCTCGGGCAACACAGCAGTAGTGGGGATAGCAAACTGGAAAGGAAAAAATCTACATCACCCCCTGAACTATTGACCTCCGTCTACTTAACCATTCGAATTATGAAACCGGATGTTTTGCACCTTAAAGTATTGAAAACCGAGCAAATAACCCCCTGAGCGGTTTTCCTGGGCGGTTTTGATGACGTGGCGCATCAGCATGGTAGCGGGGCCCACATGTCAGGTTTATTTAATTTTTCTAACCCTCCCTCTTCATTCTCTCTCTTCTCTTACATCTTTCTCTCTCTTCTCTTTCTCTCTCCCCGACCTCTCCCTCTCCCACGTCCACCGCCGCCAGGTATCGGCGCCGCCACCGCCGCCTCCCTCTCGCGGCTTGCCGGCGCCGCCGCATCCCGCCACGGCAAGGGGAGGCCGTCGCACCTCCCTCCGTCCTCGCCGCCGCCATCTGGGGAGGCCGGTGACCCTCTCCCCTGTTAGCATTAATCTTGACTAGTTAGTTTATTTCAGAGTTTATGTTTTCAATTAGCAGTAGTGCATGTGTGCCATGTACGTGGAGTTGTGTCATGTGCGTGTGTAGCATGCATGTAGAAGTTAATTAGCTAGTTTGCATGTAGAAGTTAATTAGCTGGTTGGGTTTAGTGGCAAGAGAGGCTGCAGCTGCATGCAAGATTAGCACGATGTGGGGTAGTGGCTTCTAGTCAGCCTGATGACCACTTCTTGCGGATCGTGTGCATGAGTTGGTTGCTCGTGCAGAGTGATCAGAGGATCGTGCGTGCGTGCGCATGTGACCTGGCAGGTTTGTTGCTCCTGTATGCATGTGGGTGAGGCTATTTAGCCATGTAATCGCTGTGTTAGTTTTGCGGCAGTTAATAGAAAACAGAAAAGGGGTGTTCGTCGCCCAAGAGCTCTCGCGCGTGTGTGTGTTTACGCTGAGTTTGTCTCTCCGTTAGTCTCCAAAAGTGTACTCGCGTGCGTCGTGTGAGTTCTAATCTTTGGGGGCTGGTTCCAACATCCCCGGCCATCGCCCGCTTCAATCCGCCGCCGCCGCAGCAAGGGGAGGCCGAGGAGACGGAGAAGGCGACGGAGGTCGCGGTGGAGGTGCCCCCGAGCTCGCCGCCGACGCGCCCCTCCACCGCGGCTCAAGCTCACTGGGGAGAAGGCCGGCACCACCGCCGCACCGCTCGCCTAGACCGAGGAAGACCGGCGCCGCCGCCGAGCTGCTCGCCCCGGCCGGAGAAGGCCGCCGCCGCCGCTCTCGCCTAGCCGGACGCCGCGCCGCCCGCCCGACACACCTCGCCGCTCCCGCCAGTCGCCCTCCGCCGCCTGTGAGAGAGAGAGAGGGGGGAGAGAGGAGAGTTGTGTGGTGTGAGGAGGCTGCCATGTGGGGCCGAAATAAAAAAAATAATTTAAAAGAAAGGAAAACGACATGTCAGCTGCCACCTGGGTAAAACCACCCGCAAAACCATTCCAGGGGGTGATTTACCCGGTTTTGTAAAGTTTAGGGTGTAGAATACCCGGTTTCATAGTTCGGGGGGTTAAGTAGACGGAGGTCAATAGTTCAGGGGGTGATGTAGACTTTTTCCAACTGGAAAAGGATGCTCAAGCTCTCTCTAGCTTAATGTCCTGAATGCGGTGCTCAACTCTCCACGCAACAAGACACAGATATTCCTCCGCAAGCAATTAGCAGGCTTTTCGTAGGGTGTTATCTGAAAGCTAATGACCCCTTTGAGGATTACATCACTTTTCTTTTCCCTTTCCTAGTTCCAATTCAAAGAGAAAAATAATCCACAAAGGTAGGTCGTACTTGCACAAGCACGAGGGGCCAATTTCAATGGATCATTCACACAGGTGTCGTGCGCACGCCTCGCCTTGGCCTGAGCTCGGCGAGGTGAGTGAGTGCGCGTGTGGGTTCTCCCTTTCTCTCTTTACTACATGAGCGGAAGCACGTTCCACTATTTAAGTTGATGTTTCTCACCTCCAACTAGCAGTATGGTATTAAAAGTTTTCCACTCCATTTTTCATACATGGATCTTTGAGATTTTTATGAATTATTTTTAAATATATGGGCTAGACCCATGTATTCTAACAGCTCCACTCGAGGTACTCTCTCTCTTACATGTTACCATTGCCATACCACATTTTTTTAGCAGCTGTTTATTTGTTGGCTACATATGTCACATGGTTGGATCCATGGCATTTTGGAACCTAGTTATAGATATAGAAGGTTGAGGCTGCTTGAAGATTAAAATTGTTGCTTTGTTTCCGGCTAAAGATCATTAAATTGTTGATTTGTTTCCGGACGTCACAGGCACGGATGATAAAAGACCACCATGAAGAAGCTAAACTGGAAGGTGCCTAACCTGTAGAATCATATCCTCGAATGGAAGGGATGTGTTGGAGATGTTTAGTTTGCTCATCACCTGCGGCTAAACGAAGTCAAAAAATAATTGTTTATTATTTACAAAGGTTCCATGTGTAGAAACTGCAGCTGAGATTTGTGGATGAAAACTGATCCAGATTTGAATATCCGGAACAATGCAAATTGATATCCTTTCAAATCCTCGGTCCAAAATATGTTCATATGGCAACGTCGCTAACGACTCTCTAGCCATACGACCATCTTTTCCGCAAGCTAAACGAAAAGCAGAATTGTTGCTGCTTAGCACGTAACTTAATCCACAAAAAAAGTAATCGTCTACAAATATATCACACAAGAGAGAATTTGGTGAGAATGGCGGCCAGACTCAAGAGGAATGCGCTCAACCCGGCCGACAGAACATTGTTGAGCCCTCATAGAGCTTGTGGCAGAATTCTCTACAAACAAAGGAATGCAGAATTGTCTACAGATGAAGGAATGCCGTCAGTGAAACCAAGCAAGACGGGATCAAAGAAAATCAGGATATGAACATCGCAAGGCCAAATTAACATTGCATGCACTCCACACCAGAGGCCTACAAATCTATATTTATTGGTGCACACGTACAGATGGGACAGGGATACAAAAATTTCCTTGCCGGTGCCAGGTATATATAATATGACCTGCAGATTTTACATTTGAATTGTAGCACGACTCAGCTAGGCCACTGGAAACAAGTATTAAAATTTAAAACAAAACCTGCTTTGTTGACAAGAATGTACAATCACGAGGGCAGTAAAAAAAACTATTCCAACCACAAATGGTTCTGTCGACACTCGACACAAGAGTTGATCAGTGACTGCCACTTTATATCCTGCAAAGGAAAACAGAATAAATAAGTCATCACAGGGATTTTGCATGGAGGAACAACACGGTTTCGACACTGAACGATTCATAAACATGTATATTCTGTCCAAGTCTACTAAAACAATCAAGGAACTAAGATAATGATAAACTAAAACTACTACTCAAATCAGTGAATCACGGTGTGCTAATGGGAATACATGCGTCTCATATTCAATATCTACCTACATTCATGTGCTTTGAAAAAAACAGATCTCAGGGGGAAAATATTCACAAGTTAGGATAAAAGGCATATGGCTGCGCCACGATAATAAAGGGTTGCTGAAACTGTTTCAAACAATCCTGGTCTAATATATATCTTTGACAGATAATTGCTGATAGGACACTTTACTGACAAAATAATCTGCCCAAACAAAAAAAGTCCTCACATGAAAAGATGTCCTTAACAGTTTTGGTGAAAAGATGTCCTCACATGAATCGAATCCACAGTTCTTTGCTTAAAAAAAGATCCACGGGTTTCATCTAGCATTTCCAATTTACATTACTACAGGATAAAGACAAATAACACTACGATGAAATATGTCTGCTAATAGTAGCCATGTAGCATGAAGAATGAATAAAGTCACATGTCATTAGGTTTCTGCAGCTATTACCTATGCTGATGCTCCAACATATGTCCTACTTGAAACCACGATACCATTATCCACAACAATGTGGCGTTCATGGGTCATCGCTTCTTAAGCCTTCATGAAATCCCTTCCTCGGTGGAGTCCACAGGGAGTGCCATGCTGTTCTTCTGTTCAGTGGATGCCTGCCAGCTTGCTGCTGTTGCATCAACTGAAGCTCCAGAGGTACCAATATCTGATCTTGCATCAGTACAGACAAGCTCACCTCTTTCTTCATCATTATTTATTGATGAGGGAACAACTTTAAGATCAGGGCCAACTTCAAACCCAGCAGATGGATCCTGAATATCATGATCCCCACCATCTTTATCTTCTCCTGATGCTGTAGGATCTAGATCATGAATTATCTTCCGTTTTTTCACGTTGCTTGTAGATGGTGTGCCATCATCCTCTAAATTATCATTTGCTGCACCAGGATCCGCAGGGTCAGAAGACTCTTTCCTTGGTCTCTTCCATTTCTTCGTAGATGATGTGCCATCATCCTCAAAATCCTCCTCATCTCTACCCCTATGCAGATAGGTCCACAATTTTTTGTCATTATCATACAGTACACAAGGATCACGCTCATAATGCAAGCGATCAAGAGCGCCACTAACAACTTGATTAACAGCAGCCTCTTTATTAGATTCATCATGGTTTAGGTACTGCGAATCCTTGAGGAGGGTGCAGACATCAGCTCTTGTTCCAGTTCCTGCAGGTAACCTAGCAGCAGCATCTCTTACAAGACACAGAATAGTGACGTGTGGTGGGCGATCAGGTAAGAGCATGGGATGTCCCCTAGCTTTTGCTGTAGGCTTGCCACCTCCTCTTCTCAAGGGAGCAACTATGGATTTCACCCCATCAGCAGCAGTATAGCAAAATGCTCTATCAGGAATTGAGTATCTCAAAAATTCCTCACGCTGAAAATATGCTTTTGCTTCCTCCGAGCTTGGGCTTATTGTGTTTAGACTTTTCTGGGCTCTAAGGTCTTTAAATCTTTCCTTCAGGTCCAAGTTTGCAGGATTTGGTGGTGGAGGTGGTGGAAGGGATCCTATCTGCTTAAGAGTTTCCTGACCACTTTTCAGCCAATTAGCAAATGCATCGACTAACTTTACAAGCATCTTGTGTGGTATACCCCATGCTTCAGCAGAAGTTTCTTCGTTAGGATCACCACCTGAAGAACCAGAAGGTAGTGGGCCAACCCAGAACCAGCTTTTGTTCGACTTATCATAGGAAACAAGTGATTTCCAGGCCTTTGCACCTAGAGGAGCTGTTCTAGATGAGAGTATCTTCAATACACCTCGAACTAAATCCTGAAGGGGTTCCTGAGTTTCAAGTATGAGAGGATCCCCAGGATTCGATCTAATACGATTGACAAGCTCCTGAACATTGAGTGATGGCAAGTTGTTTGGCACAGTCTGCTCTGCGGCACTGTCATCTGCGACCTGACCCTGTTGGGCTTGCTCTGTGGCACTTGGTTCTTGAGGCATTTTGCTACTCTCTTCATCATTATACAATTTTTTACTCTCCTCCCCATCAGGTTGCTTTGCTGCCACTTGAGTATCCTCAGTAGGACTGACCATAGCCTTCCTTGCTGCAGTTAGAAGATGTACTATGGAGAAAGAAAAGCCGGTATGAATAGTTGGTGTGATTGGTACATACTTCTTCTGAGGTTTCTCTTTCTCAGGTTCTACCACTGCCACATTATTTTCAGGTTCGACGGGAGCCGATTCTGCTACAGTAACTGCGTCGGTAATGATCTCTAGCTTCTTTTTACCTTTCTTCTTTGAGCTACCACTGTTCTCCACCACCTTTGGGCCTGATGGTGTGCACTTTACATTATCATCCATGCTTATAGCTTCAGCCCTTAACTTCTGTTTTTTGGAGCCAGAGGTGCAACTTGATAGCGGCAACTTCACCCTTTCATTGCCATCAAAATCACCATTAGAATCTTGGACTCCATAGCCTGATCTACTGGCCAGCTTCTCACTCTCTGGTGACTTGAATGATTCACTGCCATTTTCGTTGCTATCATGCAATTCAGAGTTGCCATAACCATGCTTGTCCAAATTTCCTATACTTTTTCGCTTTCTTTCACCTCTTGCTGCTGTAGGTCTCATTATTTCACTAGTCTGTTCTGTTTTTACCACAGGCTGTGTAACCTTTCCTCTATGCATCCCTTTGCCCTGACACGGTTCAACATCTGTGGTAGCAGGAGAAGCTGGATAATTTATTTTGACCTCTTTTGCAAGCTTGCTTGACTTTTTCGCACCATGTGCTGGTCTATGCAACTGAAGCTCTGGCTGCTGTTCCACAAGATTTATGTCCCTACCATCTTCAAACTGTTCTGATGAATCAGACTCCGTCTCCTCACTTTGAGCATAAACAGCACTGCTCCTGGAGTACTTCTGGCTGATCCTATCATGTTGAATACTGGATTTACCTCTAATCTTCCCCTGTGATATCTTGCTTCTAGGATCAGACCTAGAGCGTGAATCATTAATCTGTTGTTCGATACTTTTATAGGACTTAACCTTCAGGCCATGACCAGCTTGAGCTTTCCTGCTCCTGTAATCATCTACAGACTGTGCTATCTGCCATTCATTTGAGTTATCAGCATGGCCACCAGCTGGCCAATCCATCTCAGCTTCTTTTGGTGCTTTACTCTGCACACCTCCTCCACCATATATCCAATCTCTCTCTGAGTACTTTGCATTCCTTCCTGTCTCAAAATATGGAGGATCAAATGCTGCTGCTAAGGTAACTCCCTGATTAGTACTGGTATGCCTGCCATAGTAGCAAGGAGAACCAGTCTGATTATCACGATCATGATAGTTGTTTCCATACAGATTATGATCATAACTCATAGCCAATTCCTTCTTCTTCGCTGGCTTCAACGGCAGTCTTTGAGGACGAACCCTTTGCAAATCCCCGCCATATCCCATCTCCTCCGGTTCCCTGTCATATTCTATGTTCTTGCGAAGCTTCCCTCTGTTTTTTACTCCCAGGTCATACTTGTTAG
Organism: Raddia distichophylla; assembly: GCA_005191435.1. Classification (NCBI taxonomy): domain Eukaryota; kingdom Viridiplantae; phylum Streptophyta; class Magnoliopsida; order Poales; family Poaceae; genus Raddia; species Raddia distichophylla. The sequence continues at coordinate 1,718,938 of SPJY01011014.1, read as the reverse complement.
TGTTATCTTGTCGAGAAAGCTCAGAGAGTGCCACTGCAGCTTCACGGCTAGCCCCTCCAACATATTCCTGACCCAAACCTTTTGGTACACCCATCCGCAGCAGCCCCTTGGACCTCTCCTTCCCTAACTTTCCAGCCTTCTTCAGCCCTGATTTATCTGGCTTCCTCCGCAAAAACTGCTCCCCAGATTCCCTGCTCTCCGAGTCGGTCTCTGACCCAGCCCGGCCATTAAAACCCAGAGCTTGCTGCTGCCTCTGCGCTTTCATTGCATCCAACGCTCTCAGCCTCTCATCAAGGCCGTATCCCTCACAGCCCTTCCAGCAGTCCTTAATATCCCACAGCCCCCGCACCATCGAATTGTGGTAGCTCTGCAGCCAGTAGTAATGCTTCCGCCGCTCTGCAAAGCGTGTACCACGGCGGTACAGGACGATCCTCGGGTCGCAGATGCCGCCCTTCAGCCTGTCGAACAGAATGGCAAGGGGGCTCCCAAAGTGTAAATCGTCTCCCCTGAGGAGCTCGACAAGCGTGCGGTAAAAGGTCTCCTGGTCCATGTCAGGTAGCAAGGCGGAGAGGCGGAGCCGTTCCTCCTCGGATAGCAGATTGTTCCACGCGTCAAGGGACAGGACACCATCCAGGCCGCCAAGATCGTAGAGCTCCAGAGGCACTGCGACGCTCTGGTCCCCAACCTGGCACAGCTCTGCCCCCGCCTCTCCCAGCTCCGTGACCTCCAGCTCGTCGGACCCCATCCCAGAGTCCTCCTCAGCCTCCTCCACCATCAACTCCACCCCATCGCCACCATCGTCGTCCTCCTCAGCCGAGAGCCCCACGGCATCAGACTCCTGCGACGGCGTCGCCGGCGACCCCTCCTCCTCGTCCTCCGTGGCCTCCGGCGAGCCCTCCCCGGCGCCGTGGAGCCTCGGCAACCTGGCCCCGCTGCTCCTCACAATCGCCATGGCCTCACCCCCACACCTGCACCACCGCCACCACCAAGAACGCCGCGGCGAAATCCACACCAGTTAAAACCCTAGCCTCCAACCAAAGAAACCGGGGCAAAATTGAAACAAAAAAGAAGAAGAAGAAGAGAAAAGCAGAGAGACGAGCAAGAAAGCCTCACCCCACAAAAACCACGGCGCGGCGGCGGCGGCGGCGAGGTGGAAGCGGGCAACGCAGGAAACCCTAACCCTAGAGCGGCGGGCGATGCGGGGAGGCTCGCGGAAGGGGGAGGAGGATAAATAGTGGGCGGGTGGGGGAGGAGGAGGAGGAGCGCAGAGCCGTCGGATTGGGGGGAGGAGGAGGGAGAGGCCCGGGAGGGGAGGGGAGGGATCGCGGGTGGGAATAGGGAGGAGGCGAGGGGGCGGGGCGCAAAAAGTGCGCTGCTTTGCTTGGCCCGAGTCGGACTCGGAGTGGGGGAGAGGGGGGAGAAGAGAGAAGACGGGGAGGAGGAGAGGAAGAGACATCGAGGGGAGGAAGAAGAGGGGGAGAGAGAGACGGGGCGGCGGTGTCTGTGTTGTCATGCGTGTTACCGGGCCCGGGCCCACTGGCCAGTGGCTCCGGCAGTTTTTGCGCGGGAACCTGGCTTGGCCTGGAGGGCTTGCCAATTTTTGTGCCCAGGCGTTTAATTACTTTCAAAGGGCCATGCGAAAGATTTTTTTTATATACTCCCTCAATCACCAAAAGAAGTCTCCGTTGACTTTTAAACATGTCTTTGACCATTCGTCTTATTCAAAAAAGTTATGTAAATATCATTTATTTTGCTGTGATTTAGTTTATTGTTAAATATATTTTACGTGTGACTTATATTTTTGTTGTGATTTAGTTTATTGTTAAATATATTTTATATATTTATAAAAAAAAATTGAATAAGACGAATGGTCAAAGATGTCTCCAGAAGTCAACGACGACTTCTTTTCGTGACCGGAGGTAGTGTATAGGAAGGATGAAATGGAGCCATGGAGGGGGGGTTTTGTGATGCTAAGATTTAATTTTTTTAGAGGAACGGTAGAATAGATATTTCTCATGTTATATCGTTGGGATAGTACCAACGTTTTATACGATGTTGCATGTGTTTCACGTGGTGTTTTATGATATTTTTTTTTGAGAAAATGAACATATTAGTTGTGTTGTATTTTATGAGTGTTTCACGCAATGTTTTATACCAACTGTTTTATGTATTCCGCACAATGTTTCACATAAAACATGTATACGGTTACCTCAGTGTAAAAAAACATTGAAACGTTGGTTTTATGTCAAATTGGATCTTTTTCTTGTTTCTTACTCGGAAGTCGGAACATAAATGGTAGGGGAAGGGAGAGAGAGTTCATGTGTATGGTTATTCGAAGAGCATCCCCAGCAGGGGAGCCATCAACTAGCTGCCTCCATCGAGCTGACAGTGGCATGCAGTTGGCGGGCTAATTTTTTGAAAACCGGTTGTAGCTGCTATGAAAGGAGTGCTGCTGCATGCGTGAGTAGGCCTGTATATTACTGTAGCTACAGTAATATATCCTGCTGGGGATGCTCTAATCGGTAAATTAATCATGTATCTAGCGTATCTATAATATTAAGTATATCTCAACATTAAATTTACAACAATTTTGGAAATTAGTGATACCATCGACCAAACAAGTTGAAGTATAGTGTTCTAATCCACTAATAAGAATCTACCCCTGGTTCGGCCATGATTTGTTTAGAGTTTGGTTAATATATGAATTAAATCAGGATCTAGGCCTAAGTACGACTATAGAACAAACATGTTTTATAATATACATGGCATATCTTACTATGTAAACTTTAGTGGCGATTTTGGAATTTAGTAATAGAGGGCGACTACGCGACGGTATCCCGTCCCTAACCCTAGAGCGGCGGGCGATGCGGGGAGGCCCGGGAGGGGAGGGGAGGGATCGCGGGTGGGAATAGGGAGGAGGCGAGGGGGCGGGGCGCAAAAAGTGCGCTGCTTTGCTTGGCCCGAGTCGGACTCGAAGTGGGGGAGAGGGGGGAGAAGAGAGAAGACGGGGAGGAGGAGAGGAAGAGACATCAAGGGGAGGAAGAAGAGGGGGAAAGAGAGAGAAACGGGGCGGCGCCACGGCGGTGTGTTGTCATGCGTGTTACCGGGCCTGGGCCCAGGCCCACCGGCCAGCGGCTCCGGCAGTTTTTGTGCGGGAACCTGGCTGCCAATTTTTGTGCCCAAGCGTTTAATTACTTTCAAAGGGCCGTGCGAAAGATTTTTTTATATATATAGGAAGGATGAAATGGAGCCAGGGGGTTGTGAAGCTAAGATTTAATTTTTTTAGAGGAACGGTAGAATAGATATTTCTCATGTTATATCGTTGGGACGGTGCAGACGTTTTACATGACGTTCCATGTGTTTCATGTGGTGTTTTATGATCTTTTTTTTTGAGAAAATGAACATTTTAGTTTTGTTGTATTTTATGAGTGTTTCATGCAATGTTTTGTACTAACTGTTTTATGTGTTTCGCACAATGTTTGACATAAAACATGTATACGGTTACCTTAGTGTAAAAAAAATTGAAACGCTGGTTTTATGTCAAATTGGATCTTTTTCTTGTTTCTTACTCAGAACATAAATGGTAGGGGAAGAGGGAGAGAGTTCATGTGTATGGTTATTCTAATCGGTAAATTAATCATGTATCTAGCATATATATGATATTAAGTATATCTCAACATAAAATTTACAAACAATTTTGGAAATTAGTGATACCATCGACCAAACAAGTTGAAGTATAATGTTCTAATCCACTAAGAATCTACCCCTGGTTCGGCCATGATTTGTTTAGAGTTTGGTTAATATATGAATTAAATCAGGATCTAGGCCTAAGTACGACTATAGAACAAACATGTTTTATAATATACATGGCATATCTTACTATGTAAACTTTAGTGGCGATTTTGGAATTTAGTAATATGATTGCGCTACTAACCAAACAAGATAGGTAAAACGTTCTGATGCAGGAACAAACAATCCAAACCCAGCCAATGATCAGCCCAAATTGTGTAAGGCCTAGTTACCATGTAAATCAGGCCAGGGTCTAAGCTTAAGCAGGTTCCTTGGGACACTTGGGCCGAACCAGGTTGGCCCCGGTTACTGATGGATCTTTGGGACATCAAATTTTTTACAAACTGTGGTTGGAAAATGAATAGAGTTCAAATGTATACTGTACAATACATATATTTTTGTGTACTGTAGCGGTGCCCCCAAATTTTCCTAGACCAAGGCGACACAATGGTATTTGTGTGTGCGTGTTTTTTTATGCTCACATTCATGCTAGCTAAATAGTAATGATGCAAGGTCTTCGGTGCTGGATGGTTGTGTCGGTGTCAAAGCAAGGCCTCACACGTGGACAAAACATTGTGTGACATGACTCCAAGAAAATCGTCTTTAGCAGTCTTTCTAGTGATCAAGGCCTTGTTTTTTTCAGTGTTGAGTAAAGTTAAGTTTTATTGTAACAAAAGTCGAGAGTTCTCGAAAAGGGTTCTAAAGAAGCTAAAAAAATTTTAAAAATAGTTTTGATACGAACACTAAAAGTCTTGAAAAATCGTTACAAATTATTACAGCATATGGGCTATATAATAATAACAAATTTTGTTACAGTAAAACTCAACTTTACGCTGAAAAGAACAAACCCAAGTCTGCACGTGGTAGGAATAAGGTTGACATGGTGTCGATGGTTGGGATATTCACCCAAGTCAACTAAGGTTCTTCAAGGGTGAGATAGGAAACACGCCGAACAAGACGAACAACAGCGAACAGGGAGACGGGGGTTTTTATCCTGGTTCAGGCCTCTCGGGAGAGATAATAGCCCTACGTCCAGCCTTTCTTTATATCAAAAAGGATTACAAGGTGGAACCCGGCGAGATGAACAAGTCTCGGCGAGTAATGTGTGTACAGAGAGTAGTATGCGATGATCTCGTGTCGTCCGATGATCTTGGACGTGCCCTCTACACGCCGTAGGGGCTCGGTTTATATAGTGTTGAACAACCGACCTACCGGGGGATAATCGGGCCGGGCTAACCACGAGTACGTAACGAACTCGTACATGCCAAATACATCCCGAGGTAGATAAGGTATACTCCAATTCTTGGGGATCACGACTTCTATTCCAATCCGGGAAACCAACGTCCGGGTCTTCACGTAGTCGTGCAGAACTCTTGTTCGAGTAGGACTCAAACATGAATCCTAGGCCGTCACGCACCGTGCCAGCCAAGAGGCTGTTCGGCAGGATGCATATGGGCCAGATAGAACCTTCTAGGGAGCTGGGCCCTAGTAGGCTGTTCGAATGGGCCGTCAGGGAGTGGGCCATGGCAATAGGCCGTAATTCTATCCCCGACAGCTAGCCCCCGAGACTCAAGTGGAAGGACTCACTAGAGTGGGGTCTTCCTCTTGAGACTCCAAGTCACGAAGAGGGAAATTTTGCTGCTACAAAGACATGTAACAATCGACCAGGGCAACGGAATGTTGTTTCTTGGACGCCCACGAAACGAGCGACCTTCCAAGGAATTAGCAAGTACCGGAGGTACTCTTCCTATCCACTTTACAACCGGCATAATCCGCATCCGAATAGCCGATTAGGTCAAAGTTTGACCCTCTAGGATACCAAAGGCCAAAGTTGGGAGTGTGTATATCTCAAGATTCTCTTGGCTGCCACTAAATGGCAATCCTTGGGTGCAGCTTGAAATCTTGCACACATGCACACACTAAGCATAATATCAGGCCTAGATGCACAAAGATAAAGCAGAGAGCCAATGATAGAACGATATACCTTTTGATCGACGTCCTTACCATTTACATTTAAATCAAGATGACCATTTGTTGGCATAGGAGTTTTGATTGGTTTGGCGTCGCTCATCTCAAACTTCTTAAGCATATCCTTCACGTACTTTGATTGGCTAATGAAAGTTCCTTCCTTCATTTGTTTCACTTGTAGTCCAAGGAAGAACTTCAACTCTCCCATCATAGACATCTCAAAGCGTTTAGTCATTAAGCTACTAAACTCCTCGCAAAAACACTCATTAGTAGATCCAAATATGATATCATCAACATAAACTTGACAAACAAAGATATCACCATCTACTAGCTTAGTAAAGAGCGTAGGATCAGATTTACCCATTTCAAAACATTTTCTCACCAAAAA